>LKNJ01004431.1:0-31981 GCA_002120245.1 Maccullochella peelii
GTTATGATATGGCGCTATATAAATAAAACTGAATTGAATTGAAACTGAAAAAAGTTATTAGGAATCGTAGTAGTGGTCTGGTCATACATTTCATAAAATGGAGTCTGGAGCACAGAGTTGTATTAAGTACTATATGTGCTTGTTGCAAGTCCACGTCACTTGTGCGTCTTGCCTCAGGTTACCCTGATGCATGCCTGGAGTATACACATCTCATTGTGCTTAAAAAAATGCTCACTCCGTAGCAAATAGAAATTTTGGATATTTGGGAGGTTTTCAACAGGTCTTCCAAAAGATTTCATGTCTCTTCGTCGTCTTGACTTTTTTTTTTTTCCAACCGACTCCACAAGTCAGAATCCAATAAAAAGATCCTTGCAAACACTCAGAGTTCTGCAAGGTCAGACACTTCCCTACCTTAGTGAGCAGCCCTGATCACCAGTAGGTGTCTGACGTCCTCTCATCAGCGCTTTATGCTGGTACTAAAGGAGATGGTGCCTGTTAGGTTGTGGTTCCTAAACTCTCAGTAAGCTTTACTTACTTACTTTTGCTTTTTGATGGAGCAGCACTGTAGCTGAGGTCTTACTGCAAAGCAGGTAGTATGTCCTCAATTTGCTTGTAGCACAGCTCCCTGAGTTTACTTGAGCCAAAAACGTGTGTTCACTTTAGAAGTTTTGTTGCAATTGATAATCCTTCTCTTTTATGCTTCAAAAGCTCTAATACTGCAATTCAGTCAGCTCTTAAGTTCACTTGGCAATCTGTACTAGCTCGATATTTTCTACTCCTAAAAGTTTTTTTTTTCTTCTTTCCAAACACTGATTGTGGGGATGTTTTCATGCCTATTAAGTGTGTCTTTGTGGAAGTTTAATTGTATGAGCCTGGTCAAGTATAAGTCATGCTAAAGTGGCCGCTTGCTGGGCCTGACAACATAGCCATGTTTTTAGATGTTATAAGCCGTTACAGAACAGCTCTGCCTATCCTTGATAAAAAGCTTGGAAAGTAAAGACAAGATCTCCCTCTCTTGCATCTGCCCTCACTGTGTCCTTGTTTTTCACTTCATAGCTGTGTTTATTCCTTTCTTGTTTATAACCCCTTTCCTCCATCTTTTTATCCGTTTTTAAGGTCTTTACATCAGTGTTCATATGAACAACCATGGGCTTTAGAAAATCACCATGTAAGGATTAATGTTGCAGCAGTCTGACAGACATTTCTTACTTTGCAGAACCACTCTGATCTCAGTGTGAGACGTGATATTTTTGTTAATGTTATCCATAGAAAGTCAAATCTTTTAAAGCCAGATTGACTGATGAGCAGGATTTCTCAGATCTCATGTTAAACTTTTTAATGTTCAAGCAAATGCAACATCTTAGTTCTCAGTATAGGTTACCAAATTCAGTTTTGTGATGTTACGTTTTCATATATAGTGTAGTTTTGCTACAACCGTGTATAATAAAATGAATTTGCATTCATCAGGTTATATGTTCTGTTAGTCTCATACCTGACATAAAATGTGTAATATTGTGGGATGTTTACGGAGATTTGCTGCCTTTTTTTCCGTCTTTTAGTCAAATTTAAAGTTTTGAAAAGGCTTTATTTGCATGACAGGAAAAATGTTGCCAAAGTTGTGGTTACGTTCATGTACAAAAATGCAAGTGTCAAGGGTATAATTTGTTCCCTCTCTTTCTCCATCTCCAGAGGCTATGCAGTGGCCAGCAGCAGTGACGACCGAATGAATGAACCTCCCACGTCTCTGGGTCTAGTGCCACATCAGGTCAGACACACACACTCAAACTCAACAAGTTTTATACTGAGGACACTTGCCTGCCTCCTCCAATATATGCCTGTGTTAGCAGCTGCTCCATATCTGTGTGATTATATGCCTAAAAAAGTGGCCTTTCTTTTTTCTGTTCTTATATACTTCTTCTGATGGGGTTGCTATAGAAATAAAAGCGGTTTTCTCAGGGTAGAACAGTCTGTTCTGTAATGTGTCTGCTGTTTCCAATATTCTTCTGTTTCATGTTTGTAAATGGCTTTTGCAAAACTTTAGAAACCCTTCAACACCACTGCAAACTACAACCTCAACAATAAACATATAGTTAAAGTAATACCTCTCTGACGGTGTCAATCAAAACATTATCTCATTCTTATTATTTATGGCTGAGCTGTTGTATTGGATTGCATTAGATTTTTACAGGTGTGCCTAATAAATGTGTTTTATTTACTCATTTTGCAAAGCAGTCCTTAAACAAAAATGTGAAAACAGTGGCCATATAGACCAGTAACATAAACAAATACAATTTAATTAATTACTAATAATAATAAAAGTCATTATAAACAGCATATAGCTAAGTTAATGCATAAAGTAATGGCATTATTTCAGTAGCTCATAATGTCATGGTCTACAAGAAAACAGGTTATACATAAAGTGTCTTAGAGGGATGATGAGGAAAACGCTGCTGCTTGTTGCTTTTTTTTATAATTGGAACAAACAAGAGTGTACATCCTGAGGTTGAGAAGCCCTCAGTGACATATATAGGATAACAAGTGGTGACAAGGTACATATTACAAGCCCACGAAGTATTCAACCAGATCTTGCTGAAGGAAGTTGGAATGTTGTTTATGTTAATGCTCTTGGTCATGTGGCTTGCTTCAGCATTTTGAACAAGCTGCGTTTCACCAAGGCTGCGATTTGGAAAAGGTCTAGAAGAGAGATGATTGCATGGATGAGTGTCTCCGCATTCGGCACATAAAGAATGGGTTATGCGTTAGTTACGATCTGCAAGTTTTTATTACCCTGTTATTATGTACACTGAATAAACAGAAAGACATATATGATCCTGCAATAGATGAGCTCTGCAATAAATACTACCTTACTTAAAATGTTTGTTTGGTGCCACTTCTACATCAGTTTGTGTGGCAACTCAATTATGTGGTACGTTTGAAGCTGTACTTAATTATATTGAAATCTGTACAAATATTTTATCTACCTCATTTGAGCATATGGAGATGCAAAATAACAACTCTTTATAACGGCAAATGTAAACAACCATGGAGTTGGATCAGTGGCACAGCCAGCAATTAGCTCCTGGGGGGAATTCAGTATTTATTTAAATACTTATTAAATACTTTTTAAAATAAATATAGCATTTATAATTTGGACAACAAAAAAAATCCCCTTACAGTGCAGTAACTGAGCTACAGCAACATAGAGATGTAAACACACCAATGGTGGAAAGTAATTAAGTACTTGTACTAGTCCTTTGAGTAAAGTACATTCCACGTTATACTTCTACTCCACTACATTTCAGAGGGAAGTATTGTACTTTTTTTACTCCGCGACATTTATCTGACATCTATAGTTGCTAGTTACTTTGTAGGTTAGGTTTTTACACATTTTAGAGTTGGTATAAAATACATGTTTTAAGGATTAAAATACACAGCATTGTGTGTGTGTATATAGAAGCTTAAATTGGCACCACCTCGAGCAGCTACAACAGTAAAATGTTGCTTAGATGTTAATGGTAGTAATTAACTATAATTTAACACTGACGAGGGGCATTCACAGATTTTTTTGTTTTGTTTTTCTGAATCCATCCATATTTAACACTTCAGAGCTATTGGCAAAAGTAAAACGCGCCTAACCTAACCCCAGTAGGCCCACTCATCCCCACTGTCACGTCAATGGCACATTTTGATTGGCTGTCGTACCAGTTGTAAATTAAATGGTGACACTCAAATTAACAAATCCATCAACCTATTATGATGAACTATTAATGACCGTTTACCGCAGACTGCGCAAAATAACAGTTTGTGCTTTGACTGTTTGTACTGCAGTCAGTTTATGCATAGAAATTTGATGTCTGAAATCTAATCTACGCCTTTAAGATGAATCAATGACGGTGTCGACAAGAATTTAAAATGATGAAAAGCATTCACAAAGGTGTTACAATGCAAGGGTTTGTATTTTGGTCATTGTATGGTCCCTCGGTGTGTTTAATATGATGGATCAGACACAAACATGACATAAGATTCTTAATGAGGACGTGCCACGTACCCTAAAACCATCACAATTAAGAGAAGGTAGAGGTCTTTGCATTGTCTGACCATAAATATGAATCTGTGAGAGAAGAGACATTTTATGATATGCAAACTTTGGCTGCAGATTTGCATGTCTTTGTGTTATCTATTGGAATGAATCTTGTTCTGTCTTTTAATTAGGAGCTCAATACATAAACATAATACATAGTGATAATCAGTGAGTTGGCTAGTTAATACTTCTCGAAGAACTGTTTGTGTGTGTGTGTGTGTGTGTGTGTGTGTGTGTGTGTGTGTAAGTAAATGTCTGTCTGGATGTGTGCCTTTGTGTAGCCTGTCCTTGGCCATCGTTTTTGTGCGTAAATCTATAGCGTTTCTTAGAATGACGACACATAGTGCCGACTGTGTGTGTCCATTTTTATAGATTGTTTCCCCAAAATTCTGGATGGGGATGAGATTGGATATATAAACTTAGTGACACATTTAAAGGTCAGTTAACCTTGCACATTCCTAATAGTCAGTGGATTTCTATCAGTTTATTTGATTGAAAAATCTGTCAAAACAAGAGTGAATGTTGGTATTCAGAGATGTCTCATTTTCCAATGATTACCAAGGACCAAAAACAGACAAAAAAAATCACTATCAACAAAAATGCTTTGCTCTATACAAAACATTTTCAAGTTATAATAAGCATAACTGAAATGATAATTATATACTCTAGACTGTGTGGGTCACCAGATAGAGGGACACTAGATGATCTGCAGCTACACAAGATGTGCCCTTTTGCTTAATGACACACATACAAGTATCTCACCACCGCCATTTGCATCATCATCAGTATTCATTACCCTGAGAATCTGAATTTTTGCCATTTGCTTGACACCTCTGCTGCTCATGGTATTTCAACCAAATAATCCAGAGAAAAATGGCATGCAAATGGGTCGTCTTATGTATGTGTATGCGTGTTCGTGTTATGGAGAGAGAGAATGAAAATGAGGAAATAAGATATTGATGACCAGAGAGGCAGAAATTCTGGGTAAATGATATGCATGAGAATGCAAATATTTGTGTGGGTGTCCAGTTTGTGTACATAATAAGCCTGGAAGGTTTGTTCCTCCATCAATCTACTGCTAATACAACACACTTCAGTTGAGTAGATTGAAGCTATAGGCAATCTTTTCTTTAGTGCCACAGTGACAGCTTGTGGTGGTTTACAGAAACTACATGCTATTTTATTTATTTACAAGTGACTGAGCAAGCAAGTGCCAATATAGGACTTGACATTTTGGAGTGCTGTAACTTTTTCATTTGTTAATGTATAATTGTCACTATCTTAAACTTTTGACCCTGAAATTTGTTGTGTAGTCGTGACACTTGATACTTTTCAAGCTCCATCCCTAATACTCACAAAGCAGCCGTTTATCCTGACCATCTCTAAAATCCATAGAAATACATTCAAACTCCAGTCAAGTCTATTTTATTTGTATAGCCCAATATCACAAATTTGCCTCAAAGGGCTTTACAATCTGTAAAGCAGATGACGTCCACTATCCTTAGACCCTCAATTGAGAAAAGGAAAAAACAACCAAAAACCTTTTTAACAGAGGTAAAAATGGAAGAAACCTCAAGAGCAACAGAGGTGGGATCCCTCTTCCAGTACAGACAGCCATGCAGTAGATGCTGTGTGTACAGAACGGACCAAAATAGCAAAAAGACAATATGGAAAATCAGGATGACAAGAGTATAGATGGATTGTAAATGAACAATATGATCCAGGAGGTCATCAAGCAACATCCAGGTGCCACCAAACAGGCACAGATACAGTGTACTTCTTTCAACTCTATAAATGCTCATTGTCAGATGCTCAGACAATACATTTGACAGTGACAATAATAGGTCTTTATTCCAGTGCTGTAAATTAGTATGTGAACAAAGGCAGCAGTATGGTGGACTCCTTTACTCAATATATGCTCTCTATAAAGGCTGTGCAGTTTTATGTAGATCTACTAGTCTGCTCAATTCATCTCACTTGCCCACGGTTACCCATTGGTCTGACTCACTCATCCACTCACCCCTTAATTTATTTATTCATCCAATGGACACTTTTGCACCAGTTTTCTTCTCACATTCATATACCTGCTACTGCTTCCAATCCCTCCATCCCTTTTTTATTGCTCTCTTTGTATGTCCTTGAATATGCCATTTACATTGAACTGATCAGCACACAGATGGGAAGATATTAAAGACCAGAAGAAATGGATGAAATGAGCCTCCAGCTAAGGCTGTTGTGCAGCTGGATTCAATTGAAATGTTTTGCAAGATGAAGCACTGAACCACATTATACTTGATTATCAGTCTCATCATCTTAACCCGCTAGCCTTAGGTTACCACACGGACTGGGCTTGTGCAAGTATAGTATGACCCCATGAAGAGTCATTTAGATGGGGGTGCATGAGGATGTCATGGAGTTTGCACCCAGATATCCCAGCCAAGAACTGATGGCTCTTAATTTCCACCCCTGTTCACTTGCTGTGCATTACGCAGTAATTGGTCACAAATGTTTGATATATTGGTCATTTTCACCACCAGATAATTATAGTGAGGACGTCATTTCATGCTCTGGTCTACATGCGTCACCAAAAAACATAATGGGATAGGCTTTTATTAAAAAACAGGAGGATGTGGGTGTAAGAGAGGAGGAGGGAAGCGATGAAAGGAATATATTGTTAATGAATGTGTCGCTAAGGAGTTGGTGTGTGTGGAGGGGATTCTTTAGACAGTAATCAAAGTAATTAGCTATAATGACTGCAGCCATAAATAGGAGTGAAGACTCTCAGCAGTGAGAGTTGTGCTGAAAATGTTTCACTGAAAAAGGCGGTACTCTCTCTGGCACCAGAGGGCGCGCTCAGCATGATTTTAAAATGTAGAAAACAGTCAAACTGCTTCCAAATTTTCAAGCCCCAGATTTAATATTTACTACTTTACTACTGTTACATTTACTTTTGATTACAAGGAATAAAGGTACCAAGGGTACTTTCTTCTCACAAATTGAATACTTTCTGTCCAAAAGGCACTTGTTTAACATTCAATAACCTCATATACTGCTTATTTTTCTCCTTGTCTCAACTTGTCTTTCTTTGTGGTTAGGGACCTTTTGTTGTGTTCACATAATGTAAATTTGCAGAGTCAAATAAATGAAATGAATGTGGTTTTGAAAGGAGTGTGCCCCTTTTGGGTGCTGCTGTGTTTAATGTCAGTTTTTGACGTGCTGATTTCTCTTCCACAGATCCGAGGCTTTCTTTCGAGGTTCGACAATGTCCTGCCTGCCAGCCTGGCCTTTGACAAATGCACTGCCTGCTCACCCATTGTAAGTAGCACATGCTGTAACTGAATAGTTCAAATTATGTGTTTTCAAATCCAGTTCACTGTCCAACAAGACAGTGTTTTCACAGTAAACTCCAATTTAAAAAGATTGAAACAGATGCAGATAAGCAGGTTCTGATTTACTTATCAGATCTGATTCTGTTACTGTGTAACAACATTGTTTTGAAACACAAATTGCAGCCTTAGCAGGAATGGGGGGATTCCCATCTCTCCTATTTCTACACTGTTAAGTCAGTGGAGCTGTGTTGAAATGTTGTTCCTTGAGGAATACTGAAGAGACACACACACACTTGGAGGAAAGCTGGTAAAACCATATGGTAACAATCAGGCAGCAGTTGCTCATTGATGTCAGTGACTGTCGTATGAGTGGAATTGGCTCCCACCACTGCAGTGTGTGTGCGTGCATGCGCATGTAAAGATGGATTGTTAAAGGGTCCACATATCCCAAATCAGCCAAGTGGGGTGGGAGAAATTGCCTTCGTGTCTTTTTACCGCGTCATTGGTCTACAGCCAACTGGCCACTCATTGCCCCAGGTGGCCCTGTGGTTAGCAGCATCCAGCAATGTGATTGGTTACGTTAGTGTAAGACCGGGTGAGGAGGGGGGTCTCCAACTTAGAGAAGGAGAAAGTAAAAGGGGGGGGTAAAGAGAGGGAGTGCAAGGCTGAAGAAAGGGTGTTGTGATGAGTGGAGGGCTGGTTCTCTCTCTCTTTCTCCCCTGATCTCAATGCAGTCTTTGTGTCTATAAAGAGGTCATAAAGCCCCAGATCTATCACTTTCCTGTGAAGACAGAGTGAGAGAAACACACAGAGGAAGAAGCAAGAGGCAGAGGGGGGAGGGAGGGAGCTGGCTAGCTCATACTAAGTTTAAAGTTTTCTCCACCTACACTGCTTCTGAGCAAAAAGAAGAAAAAAAAGAGTATGAAGTTGAAGGTGTCATGTTTCTGCCCGTGTGACTGATGAGATTATTCGGTCTGTATGGAGGGCTCATAAGGTTTGATAGGGATTGAGTAAAGCCTGTGTAGTCAGGAACAATGAACTACATAAGTTAGGAAAGACGATCCTTTGCTGAGGCAGGAATATAGGTTGTGTAGTGAAACTGGTGAATATGTTTTGATTCTGTTAATCCCACCCACACACATTTTCCCAGTGTTTTGCATTTGCTCATCTGCCTTTCGCTCTTTTTTTTTTTTTCTTCTACCAGCCTACTCTTATTTCATGTCTCCCTCTTTTCCTCTCCTCTGTCTTACCTTCTCTCCCTTCCTGTTCTCCCTCCCCCATATCTCCTCCCTTTGTGTGTCCCTCTGTCTATCTATCAGCCCGTTCACTGTAATGTGTGTGTGCGTGTCTGTCTTTGTATTCTGTATGTGTGTGAGTGAGCGAGTGCATGTCTGTCTGTGTGTATTCCTGCCGCAGTCAGCTGTGTGCTGCCAGGTCACTATGGAAACAAAACAATTCAGCCCCTGTCTGGGCTGGAGCAGTTCCTGTGGAGTTGGGGCTTTTCACTGTGTGTGTGTGTGTGTGTGTGTGTGTGTGTGTGTGTGTGTGTGTGTTTCCTAACTCTTTCTGGGGCTGCAAGCCAATAAAACTACACGCCAGAGAGTAAATCACAGCTGACGTGGCTTTGTCTTAAACCGTGCCAGACACCTCTTACTACAACTACTTGTACTAACACTACCAAATATGCTACCACTATTAATAGCAAAAACATTTTCTACGTTTGTAGTGCAAAGTCTTGAAAAGACACTGAACTGGTCACTAACACAGCTCACAGTGTTTCTCTATTAAGGTATTCCTTCCTTCTAAACCTTGATGATAACTGGAGCTGTTTTATACTTAAATTGTCCTCGTGTCACAGATTGTAAAGATTAAAACCTCATTTGTGTGCAGGTACCTGTCTATTGTATTTTGATTGAATTTTGTATCCAGCACATGTCTCATTAAGGTTTTATGGGTGTAAAGACCCTTTCCACAGATTACAACCCTTCAAAGAAACAAAAATGTGTACCACTACACTGAAACCATGACTCAAAATAATGTTTGCTCTTAAGTAAAGTAGTATTCCAAAAAAAAAATCATTCCAAATCTAATTTTGCTTAATTGTACATTTTAAAACTGAAAGTTAGTCATTTAATTGATTAGTCAATCAACAGAAAATTAATGAGTAGTCATTTGATAATCTATTAATTGTTTAAGTCAATGATCAAGCAAAAATGCCAAACATTTTCTGGTTTCCCAAATGTGAGGATTTGCTGCTAAATATTATTTTTTCAGAAATCACTCAATATTTCAAAAACAGATTATTCTGTACTGTATTGTATGTGACGCCTTAAGACAACTTTAATAGTAACCCGTAATGCTCTTTACATTTATACCAGCAATTATTTTCACACTAGGTGCAGTTTCTACAAATGCCATGTCATTTTAGAATAAATAAGTCTTTAGACACACGTGTTGTACAGCAACACATACAACTACGCACACTTTATGAGCTTTGCTTCCTGTGAGGTGAGCTGATTCTCCGAAATACCATAAGGCCTGAGTGGTTACTTCATGAGTCAGTATAGAGTTTGTGTGTTGACCATACATGTTAACAGTTAAAGTCTTTGAGTCACCAGGAACTGTTTACTCATAGTACTCAGTGTACAGTAATTGTCATATTATGGCACCAACCAAGAGCCTCTAAACATGACATTGATTGATGGATGCATCAGTCAAAAAACATTCACCAGTGTTATTTTAAACCAGTGTTGCATTTTGAAATCTTCCCTTACATCCTTACTAATGCTACTACCAATAACACTACTTATGTTACTGCTCAGACAGTTAGATGGTCTTGGTTCCTTAACAACCGATAAATATGGGATGTAGTTTAATTCTATGTGACTGTCGGTGAAAAGCGTCTACTATATATATATATATATACTTTGAAAAACCAGTCACCTATGTTTTTTTAAAGAAACCTCTGAGCCACCAGGACCACCCAATATATGTTTGATATGTTTAAGGAAGCTACACGCACGCATGCACATGCAAGCAAGGATGATGAGCCACAGTATGGATCCACAAACAAACTTCAAAAAGAAGACATCACCACTGCCTAATAAAGCTAGAGGGTAGAGATTTATGTGGCTACATGAGGAAGGAAGCTTTAGGACAGTTAGTGCACATGTACGTGTGTGTGTATCCATATGTGTAGCACACCATTAAATCTAATCCAGATGTTGATTCTGTGTGTTTGTAGTTTGGCTTAGTTGGTGCTATCTGTCAACAGCATGCAATCACTACTGAAACCCATCAGTGTCTGAAACACTGCAGAATCTTGTAAAAGTTTTAAGTCTCCTCCATTCTGTGTGTCTGCATATGTTCATGTTTTTATTGCATGTTTCCCACAATGCTTTTGGCACAGTGACACAACTGTCACAGCGCAGTTTGAATAGTCAGGTATTAGATGCTTCACTTCAAGTTCTCTTAACCTCTTAAGAAAATTGTTCTACAAATTATTTCTGTTATTTATCAAGCATTATCAGCTGACACTCAATATTTTTAAATGTCATTTTTATGACACAATCTGTATATACATACAGCATTTGATGTAGGTACAACTTTTTGGTCATAATCCACAACTCCAACTGATTTTAAATTGGCCAATATTAACTATTGATATGGATATAAGTGACTGGTGTCTAACTGTGTGTCTGTGTGTATTGCTTGGAGTGACTTTATTAACGTTATCACACGATCATCACAGTTATCACGTTGCTGTCTGTGTTATGAGCAGCTATATTTCAACAAAATGGGTTTTGGCCTTTGGCCTCTCATGTAACGGAACCCGTGGATAGACGTGGAGAATCACAGAAATAAAAGAGAAGGAAGGGAAGGAAAGAAAAGAGAGGTTGAAAAGATAAACGAGGGACACGTCAGTGTGTATTGTGTGCTGTGTGTCTGCCTCCAAGACTAGACGCCAGGTCAGTCTGCGAACACACACACACACATGCACAGGCATTGATTCACACAGTATGTTGATGTCTGAGGTAGAGGTAACTCTACACCTGCAGAGGAGGGTCTGTGGGCGTCCATGAAAGGCTTGGCCAAGCCTAGGAAGGTAGTCAAGAGGGCAGAGGATCTGTGTGGTGTGTGTGTGTGTGTGTTTTGGAAAGAAGGTGTGGGTATTTGAAGTCAGTACTGGTAGGAGATCAAGGTAAACATTTCAGCATGATGCAGAGGTGTTGAGGTGTTAGACAGGTTGTGCCTATGGAGCAGAGCTACAAGGTTGCATTTTTATTTTATACCGTGAAAAGATTATCAACTTCTGAGAGAACGTTGCCCTGTGCCATCTCATAATGTTTTTGATTTAAGTGGATACCTCGTCTCAAGTCTTGATGCATTAGCATGACTCAGCCCTCCAAGTGTTACACATCAGATTCAAAAAGGACTTCACCGAGCATGTAATGTTTGGTGAAGGAAAAAGCACTTTTAGACATGTCCTGGACAATATGTAATATTTTACTTGAAAGTGCAATAAAATGTGAAGACGTGCATTTGTTAGGGAACCTTTATTACCCTTGGTTTGAAAGGGTCATCATCTCTCTTGCCTGCATAGGCAATGCATGGTTAATGCATGGTTATGCTGGTCAACTGTTGTTGCTTACACAGTGTAAAATAATTTGAAACTCAATATGCACCTTGGGTCAATACAGTGATATAATTGCCTGTAGTGTAAATGTTTCGTTTGGAATGGATGTATTGTTACCCAAGCAATAAACATTACATTTCCTGTTAAATCACGTGGAATTGTTGTTTGTTCATGTTGTTTTTTTGTTCAGGTCCTGGACCACTATGAGAGGGAAGGTTTCAACTTCCTGTCCAAGGTTTTTAATTCCTCCCACTCATTTCTGGAAGACCTGACAGGGCTGACACTGTTGCACCAGGAGACACAGGCTGCAGAGGTAAATCACATGCTCATATACACCTGTACAGACAGACACACACACAAAACCTGCTGCACTAACAGACACAGGCCACAGTATCAATATGTACAATGTCACACTCGATTCACGCGCATACTGTTTAGTTGAGTGTTGGAGTATGCTTTTGATTTTTCTGTTTTGCTAAAGAAAATCATATTCATGTTTACTTATCTTGCAACTTTATTTGATGGTCAGTTGTTCGATGTTTTGGGGAAAGGGCGACCTTGAGAGGGACTTCTGAGCGTTCTTGCTTAGTCTGCTGGAACCATGACCTGGAGCCTGAATAAGGGGCAGAAAATGCATGGCTAGATAGAGCTTACCATGGTCCCTCAGGAGCTGAGTAAGTTTTATGACCTTGGGAAATCCATACATAATTCTTCAAACTGTTTCAAAACAGCTATGTTCTCTTCTGGAAACTAAGGCCTTTTGTAAGAATTTAATTAGTAGGATTTCTCAAATGAAATGTTTAATAGCAGATGTACTGTTTAAAAGGTATTTTAAGAGATATTTTTGTTCTGTAACCTTCTTTTAATTAATCTGTTGCCATAGCAGCACACAGTTGATGTCTGTGGAACAACGAGCGGCATAAAGTTCCAACAAACATCCAGAATACTTGGTGGTGGAATATGGGTGGTTTTCCTCAAGACTCCCCTCTGACATGAGACAGAGGGAGTGGAGGGAGAGACAGAAAATGAGTGGGTGTGGAGTTGGGTCTGGTCCTGCCGAGCTGTGGGAAAATCCCACGTACTTTCTCCCCAAGTCCTACTCATAACACAGAGGGAGGAGGGGAGAAGAGAAAAGCAAGGAAGCAAGAGGGAAAGGAGGAGTGCAGATAAGAGAAGCAGCAGAGGGAGAAAAGACGAGCAGAAGAAAGAATGGAAAACTTAATAGGACAGGAGATGGAAGAGAAAGATAGTTGTAAAAGGGAAGGAAAGCAGAAGCTAGTGAGGAAGAAAATTATTTCAGCTTTTTCTGTCTTTCCCCATCTTCTCTCCTATCTCCCCCTCTTGAGCCACCTTCCTTTTCTCTCACTCTTACTGTCTTTCTATCCCTCATATCCTCGCATGCTATCAATTTTAACCTCTTTCCCTATCGTTCTCTCTATCTCGTGCAATTGTTCCTTCCCTCTCTCCCTGATGCAGTGTGTTGAAGACTCTGGCATAAGTCCCTTTCTCCTCAATCAGAAGATGGAGAGATTGTTTTGATTGCTCAGCCCACTAGCGCCAGAAGTCTTAGCGCCTGTTTCCTGTACACAGATTAGCTATTCTGAAAACTACTGCACTTGGAGGACGTCCCTTCAAATTTTTTTTTTTTTTTTTTTTCCAATTCCAGGAAGGGCCAGAAGTTCTTCTCCTGCTTGTGAAAGCATATTATTACTTATTTCATGCGGGAACCCACTAGAAACAGGCCTGTGGCTCATTTTGGCTCATATATTTTAAGAAGTACTGGCCCGAAATAATGATAATTCTCAATGTAAAAATGAGGGGTTATTAGGGTCCTTATGGGATTCCTTTTTTATGTGTACATGTTGGAGTTGTATACAGCTATGAGTCATCATTGGATGATTATTACTTCCAGTGGGTTATTTAATGATATTTTGTTTGACTCTTTGCCTTCAGAAGGTTTGAGTTTACCTAAATCTTGTAAAGAGAGCCCTTCATCATCACTAGCAATATTTGTCTTTTTGCTGTATCCTTTGTTTAGAAGTCAGACGTACTGTAGGTCTGATTATTATTTTTTTTTATAACTGTGTGTCATTCTAATGACTGATTAGGAACATGGACTTTGTCATATCTTACAAAATGTCTGGGCATGGATTACAGTGGACTTGGATGATTTTATTTGCATAATAAGTTATTTTCACAATGTTCTCTTCTTTTCCTAAAGCATGGTACTGAATTCATTACAGGCCGTGTGTATCTGTGTGTGTTTTTGCGCGTTCAAGTGTATGTAACCATTCTAAACTATAATCTACGTCACCAGATAGCAGTACTATGTACTTAAGGCCTATTTTGGGCGAGTTTGTAACCTGAGAACTACTTTTTATGCGGTCACCACAGGGTTTTGGGGGAGTTTAAGTTCGGTAAAAGTTTAGACTGACCGAAAGCTGTGTTGAGTGTGTGTGAGAGAGCGTGCACAAAATAGTGTGAATGGCATCTTTGTGAGATCAGCCCTGTTGGGATTTCATACTCTGGTAGGAGCATGGCAGGGTGGAAAATGTACTACAAATCTGGCATCTGGCAAATTAGTTGCATGTATTTGAAAGTTTGTTGAACATTTTAGTATGTAACATTCTATATCTTTAGCCTCATGAGACCATTCGTGTTTGTGGCAAGGAAAATCAAACCATTTTTAAATATTTATGACATGATCTGTACTTGTACTGGATTTTTCCCCTTTTTACAATTTGGTATGGCCAGTTTCCCTTGTATACTGCAGTCCTTCTAAATGTTACCTCCCCTGTCACTCCCCAAAATGTAAGGCCTCAGTATATTGTTTTTTATATATATATATACACACACACACACACACACACACACACACACACAGTATGTTTGTCACTTTCCAAAAACAGACCATCCGAATCCTCGCAAGAAAAGCATGAGACTCATTGACAAAGCCCTCTAACGGCTGTAATAATTATGAATCTTGAGTGATTTGTAACAGTTTCAGAAGGCATAAACAAATTATCTTGTTTTATTTGCTGTCACTTTTCATGTGTATAGTGGTATAGTGTGAGAGTATACAGAGTATGACACAATGAATGCGTGTGAGTAGAGACAGTCCAGAAGTGTGCACCGTTATCCTCATTTGTACAATTCATCGCATTTAGACTCCAAAGACACACAATTCTTGGAGAGAGATCAGGGAGGCAGTGTGATGCAGCCAGGAGGAGACTTTGACGTCAGGCTCAGAGTGTGTTCATTTGGAATAGCTATAAACAGTTTCATAAGTGTAAACACGTTGTACGACCTACTTTGTTTTGAAGTATACTGAGACCTTTAGACTGCCACAGCTGATACACGGTTTCTCCAGCCAAGTCTTTTCCTCACTTCACTTTTGACAAGTCATGTGCTTGGTTAAATGTAGTTAAACATAACTGACATTTAACAAATTGACCATCCATAATAGAAATACTTGTTCACTAAAGCTAAGTTGTGTCCGATCTCCGTTCAGCTAACCCAGTTTGGCAGTAGGTTAGAATCCGGTTAGATGACACACGTTGGCCCATGGTGATCGATCCCCAACGCACGTTCAACCCATGTCACCGTGTTGGTGACATTTTGCTGAGCATTTAAACAAATGTTGAACCAGGTAACCATGTCATAGTGCAGATATGGGTTAGCATGTCAGAACAGGGTATTGTGTTGACTCATTAGCCTTCCTGAGTGTAACCTCATTGTAGAGGGCTGGGTCAGACAAAATCGACACACACAAACACTCAAAGCCTGAAAGGAAATGAGTGTCTGTACAGGATGCTGTATCTTTCCTCTGACGCCCACCCGCTGTCTTTGACTTGGCAGATTAAGTTATATAAAATACTGTATGTATTCAGCCATACAGGCACATGCAGGGGTCAGGCTAATGTAAGAGGACAAAGGAGATGGATTTTCTCCACACAACATCTGAGCATTTAGCACAATATAAAAGGGCTTTACCAGTATGAAAACCTACACATAATAATAATGTGGTGCTTTTGCTTCAGTACAAATATTATGCTCTAGTGGGTCAGTCTGCAGGTTCTCACATTAAATTTTAATTGTAAATTGTTTGCTGTTCTGGGTTCTTTTAGGGCAAAAAGGTAAAGTAGTTAAAATCCAACTGTGAGATTTCAGCCTTCAGAAAATCCCCTACCACTGTTCTTTAGGAAAGACATTGCCATGCTATTAAGTAACTTGGATTAAACAACTTAAAACAAGAAGTGGAACTGCAACTGAAAAATACTTTATTTTTCCAGTGCCACCATACTTGCTTATACATGTGACATCATGGGAAGCTCATGACCATTGCTCATTCTTCCTATTAAATATTCCTATCGTCATTTTCAATAAGCGATGCCATTTTTATGCGTGTATGTGTGTTTTCCCACGCACGTTAATCTGCTGAAATGTGAATGCCCCATACAGAGGATGTGTGACCCTCTCAGCACAAAGGGTCTTTCTGCAGAGTTCAAGTTCCACTCCCTTCCACCTACTCGAACTGGTGATGCCAGTAAGTCACAAGATAAAAACGTTTGCGTTGAACTTGGAGAAGAATGTGTCACTTGTCACACTTTATTCCTTTTTTGGTTTGGACATGAGTTTTTATTAGTCTCATTTGAATAAAGTAGCTGCTACTCCTACAAAGTGATTAACACAAAATTGGAAAATGGGTGTCAAACACAGCATAAACCCCTTATGTTGTAGACACATATGGATCAACAGATCTGCACTTGGTGTGATTTTGTCCCATAGGATTTAGTACAGACCTGGGTAACACAGAGAGGGTTCATATTGTGCACTTAGTCATGCAGTAACACAGTTGAGGGTGTAACCTGTGTTTGTACAACATCATCCTCTCACTGTCATATTTTGAAATGAAATCATTGTAAAATTACCTTAATAATACTTAATATTCAACCTTCCTTGAAGTTTCCATGTCCAGAAGTTCTTGGGGGTCTGGGGGCCCCAATTTGGGAGACATTTGGTTTTTTTTTTAGCTGATACTACAGATATTCAGAGCAACTTATGAGTTCAGTGTCTTGCTCAAGAACAGTTCAACAAGACAGTGACAGTTGGGGGTATCTTCTTATATTTATTTTTTTTAGTTTGTTTGTTTTACAAGATGCCCTAAGTTTGAACCATTCTTGACTTCCAAGTAACATTTTTAAGATAATCTGTGTTGATAAAAATCCTAGGTCTTGACACAGTGCCTCTGTGTACTGAAATCAGGCCAAAAAGAGGAGTGTTCAGCAAAATATAGACACCTGTTTTGCTCCAGATCTGTGCGTTTGGCTGTCTGATAAAAGTCTGTGCGCCATCAGATGCCGCAAATCATCATCTTGAGTCATACTAATGCCCCGAAGGAGCTACCCAACCACCCACGCTCGGCCCTGCTCTAGTCTGTGCTTCTCTACGTAAAACAGTGTGCCGACGATGAAGTTGATTTAGTTATGTTGGCTCATCACCCAGCAGCTTGGAAAACACAAGTGCGAGCATGTCTGCGCACGCACGCACGCACGCACACACACACACACACACACACACAGAGCAGCTCACAGTAACACAGACTCTCTCCGCTCACCAGTCACATACTCTTTTCCTCCTTTCTCTCTCTCGTTCTCACCCCCGTATAAACATGCACGCACACAGTTGAGCGTCAGAGGGCCCCATGTATGTCAGAGCTTTATCCAAACACAGCTACAGTTGCTACATGCTACAATTATTACCAGATGGACTCGGGGAAAACATATTAAGTCTGCTTTTTCATTAGCACACTGCGCACCCTCCTGTGAGATGGAGAGGGAGATAATGGGGAAAGAGAGTGAGAGAGACTTTTCAAAAAGTGTCATTCATTTTAAATTTCTAATCGAGCACATTTGACCATTGTCGACCACTGTCCCTGAATGCTTGTATATTTCCATTTCCTCTTTTTTTTTTTTTTTAAGTTCCCATGAAATCAAAAATTATTTTTAAGTGTTGCTGTGTTTTCAAAACATCCAGTTTTGTGTTTATATCAAAGTCCCACCCTGATTACAGAATGTTATCCAGCCGACTCGCCCCTTTAAAACACTACAACTTTACCTTTACTACAACTAGCAGCAGTCACATGTGGGGGGGGGGGAGTTAGTTATCAGTCAACTAACAAATTTTGATGAGTGATTGTTTAGGCCATTTATTATATTCACTGGTTACAGCCTCACAAATATTAGTATTTCATGCTTTTCTCTGTGTTACATAATTATTCAAATATCAACTAAGGCTTGGATAAAACAAGGAATATGAAGATGGCACCCTGGGCTCCAGTAAATTGTGATGAGCCTTTTTCACTATTTTCTAACATTTTATAGGCAATTAAACAATGAATCCATGATGAAAAGTAGGCTATTATTTTGCAACAATGCCATCATCATTAGCAGTTCTTTCCACTACGATAGGGTCAAGCATGTTGTATGTACACATGCATGAGATGTAAACATGCCTCCTTTGCATCCTCCTAAGTTGCCCTGTAAATAGGGTTAATGTCAAAGGTGACCTATCCTCAATGACAGAGTGAAGGCTAATGTCACTCTGAAGTCTGATGTCCTGAGTCGACGTCTCGTTTCAAGCAGAAAAATGCCGAACCACAGAAGTAGTTACAACCTCAACACCATTTCTTAGGACCTTTTAATTGATATATGTGTGCTGGACTAAGACGTAGTGAAAGAGTTTTATATTCAGTTTAGCACTGGCAGCTTTCATGTGTTGTCTATATAATTTGGAAATAGAGAAAACCTTCTAAGAAAGTTGTTAGTGTGGTTAGTTGTGTTGAGTTTGTAAGCAGTTATTGACTTCCTTTGCTTTAACTATTGGAAAATTTGTTCTTGATATATGTTGAATTGTAAGCTTATCTGTAGACATATTTCACATTTTTGTGAGCTCAACTGACTGAAAGACACCAAGTTAAGCTAGCAATTAACTAGAATCAATTATTTGGAAGAACCATTTGAACTCAGTTTTCATAATTGGTACCAAGTCACACAGATCTTTCCAGGAAACCTACAAGGAAATGGTTCGGAAAATATTTTGACGAACAGGTGAAATACTTTTATATAATTTTTCTTCGCACATTCTTCTTGCATGTTTTTTTTAAATTCATATATATATTAATGACAAAAGTAATGTACACACACATATGCCAGTGTCATCATGTATCACTGGTACTGTGTGTATTTATGTCCTGTATGTATGCTAGCTATGCCTGCTTGACATCTAATGCACTGCTAATTATAAATGTGTGCTCTACTTTCATGTCAGCTTTGTACAGACACGTCACACCTCCTATGTTTCCTTTCTGTACATAGTCGTCCCCCCCCCACACGCGCACACACACACGAACATATATTCAGCACTATACATAGTCTAAATCTCCCTAGTTCTTTACAGGCTAAATTCAGAAGCTTTGTGTCAGTCGGTGGCTTGACTTATAACCTCGCTTTCCAACCTTCCTAACCCTCTCCTGAGTGTTTAAAGGTTTTTCTCCATTGCGGTTGTGTGTATATTTGGTAGTACAGATTCCTGGGTTGCATTTGTATTTGTGAATAATGCTTTACTTAACAACTGCCCCTACTCTTGAGTGTCCAGATTTTAACCAACCTGTCATGCTGCCAGGTTAAAAATGAATCATTATTATTTCTCTTGTTATAAAGAAACATTCTTTGAAAAGACTCCCAAGGTTTGCATGTACTGTATGTGATTCTGTATTTACTACACAGCGCATAATGGAGGTCATAGTAGTCAATATAATTTTTTTTTATTCCTCCTCTTTGTCTTTTATCTTTTCATCCCCCCCTTTTCAACTTTCTAGAGTGCATTTCTTCATTAACCTTTCGTGTTGATAGCTGCAGTCCAGCATCTGGCCAGAGTCATGTCCTTACAGAGTGTACACTCAAAACGACATGTGCAGAAAGCCTGGTGAGCGCTGACAAACACATAAACGGAAATGAAAACATTATAAATAAAAGTAGTTTGACAAATATGGCGAATGAGATAAAAACACAGAAAAACGTGTTGGAAAGGTCCCTGGGTTTATCCTACAGTATATAATATATATTCCACACAGGCAAAGTATTACCTACTTACACAGTTTACTATTTGTAGTTTAAAAAAAATGTAATCATCATAGGGCTTGAAATCACAAAACAGAAATACTAGATATTTTATACTCTGCTGTCTTTCAATTAAAGTTCAGAATAGGTCTGTTTTACTCCATTTGTTCACCATGTTAGAATCCTACTGAGTCTATATTGCTCCTGGACAACGGAGAGAAAAGGTGATCTGTTAAATAACACATTCTGTATCGGGGCAGATACTTAGGTCAGGTGGGCCAGCCATGTCATCATTCCTTTAATCCCCCCCCCCGTCTGCTTCTGTAGCTGAGGTAACATGAGTATCAGAGCTAGCATAGCATGTTTCCCTTATTACAGGGTGCTATTTTTAGCAAAATATAAATACCCGGGATACATAAAGTACATATTACAAAAAGAACCAATGTTTAAATATGCATTCAGTGATGTATCCTGTTCTTTTGTCTCATTTTGTCACAATAAGATTTTTAACTCTGCTTCTCCCTACATTTGTGACTTACTAGGCTACCTGAAGGCTACTTTTAGTTTTGCACTATTATATTTAAGATTTTATTTAGACTTACTCCCCCATATGGTATGGAGATAAGAGATTAAATAGATGAAGAGGGTAGTGTGAAGAATAGCAGGTGATAAGATCTGAACCTCTTTGGCGAGCACATTACTCCACTTCACAGGGATACTACTTTGGTGGGCTGTATATTATTAATCCACTTGCACACAGCGCTAGATCCGGTGAAGAGGTGTACTGTAGGTGGGGGGGGGGGAAGGGGGCGCATGGCACCCAGGACAGCTGCCTCACGTCTTGAGCCCAAAGGGGCCCATTCAGAATTACCAATAATCAATCCTAGGGGAGTTATTTTTAGAAGTCATAAATAGGCCCCATAAGCCAACTTTTCCCTCACTACATGGGAAAACTTACAGCGGCCCTACTCCTATACATGGCCTCTCCTCCCTGGCGCCAGTCAGTCCAGAGTGATGCCTTCTTCTGGCCTGGCAGCTGGCTGCTTGCATGGATAGACAGTTAAGACAGACAGATGACTGGGGTTTGCAACAGACTGAGTAGTAGTCTAGTCGTCCCTGTTTAGCTCCTACTCTTCGTCCTCTTCGGTAGCTTTTAACGACTATTTCTGTATCTGTGTCAGCATTGCACTTTTAGAATAGACTTTCACTTCCGAAAGTGATCATGGGGATCATTTTGCTACAGAGGCTTATCATCTCAAGTTTGCAGCTCAATATGAAAAAGCATTCTTTAACATGGACATTTTGATATAAAAAACATTTATAATCATTTTATTAACACGTTGTTTTATTATTCGTTATAATGATGTCTTCAAACAGGGTCGTGTTTACCTCCTTTACAAAACCTCCTCTGCCCTAGAGCTCTGGCCTGAAAAAGAAATACACACACACACACACACACACACACACACACACACAAAAAATGTACATCTGGCCACATTACCAGTTCTTATCTTTTTCCCCTGATGCTGTTCTGTCCAGCACATGGAAGACAGTGATAGCATCAGATAATTATTCGTGCGCGCGCGCACACACACACACCCACACACAAATAGAAATAATACATGTACAAGATGTATGTATATGCATGTTTCTATTTGTGTTTATATGCTGCACATGTGCGTTTGTTCCCTCATTTCTCTAACACTTTTGCTCATGTACACACACGTCTGTGACTGGCATTTCCTCTGACCCAATTTTCATCACAAAATCACTTCAATGATGCACATCAGTTAAGCTAAAAAATTGAAACATGCATGTCATCCTATACTGAATGTGTTATTGTACTGTGACATTCACTTATTGAAGCCATAGAAAAATGTAACAAAACCAGTATTATTATTTACTATTCAGGAAAATCTGTGTGTAGCCTATTGAGTCTCATGGTTCCCAGTATGAAGTCCAAAAGCTGATGGCTGTATGCTCTTTTTCCTCCCAAAAAAATTAAAAATAGTTTTGGTTTGTCTGATCAACTGATTTTCCAAAATGATCTGCCACAGTTACCATCTCCACCAAGTGTTAAAATGTAAAATCTTCCATAAAGAAGAAGTTGTTGTCAGTGATTGATTCACAGAGTGAAGAAGAGTTTGTAATGAAAGACTGTGACTGTCTGGTGTTCTTAGCATCAGATCAAAAGATTGCCTTGACTGTGGTTTACTAGGCTCTTTGCCTTCTTTTCTCCTGTGAACTCTGCGTGTGTGTGTGTGCTCTATAAAGATTGGTTAGTTTGAATGTTATTTCCTCTGTCCCTTTGAGAACTGAGATCTTTTTAAAACAACAGAGAGAAAGAGGAAAACTGTTTTGATTTCATAATTTTAATTCTCTTGAAGGGTGTTTGTTACGTGTGCGTGTGTGCATGAATGCCTAAATGCGTGTGCCCATGGGGCCCTACTAGTGTTTGATTGCTCCTCTGACCACACATCAGTTGGCTTTGACTCACTTCTAATTAAACCTAGGGCAGGTTTGAACTGGCAACACACACAGACAGACACGCATACAGCCTCTGAAGTTGATGTGTTATTGCCATTTGGTTAGTTGCACGCTCAAAATGGTTCATTAGGTAGAGTTTATACTGGCTGCATGCACACATGCGCTAATGCCTCACCAGAGGCAACAGCAACTGAACTAAATGAAGGCTTCAAACTGTTAGGGACTTTTATTTCATATTTTACAGCAATTGTGATATGAAGAAACAATTCTCATTACAATCATAAATAAGAATAGATAACTTATGTCATCACTAATATGTTATTTGGAAAATGATTCAACCCTGCATGTCTACACTGTGTTTCAGTATGTTAATTTTTTTTAAGTATGAGAAACTTGTGGAGTTACAAAACACTTGTATGACTCGGAAATGTGTTGATGGCCTTCTCTAGTATACAGGAAATGTGTCAGAGGGAAATGGTGACCGGGGGTTGTTACAGAGGGAGAGAGGAAGAGATTGAGGGATTCAATGAGGGAATCAGTGAACAGTTCAGAGAAAGGCAGATAGTAGTCGTGCTTACAAAGGACAGCAATTCTGAGAATGTGAGAGCTAAAGGGCTAAATATTTAAGAAAAAGTTAAGGACATGGAGGGAGAGCTGTCCTGAAAATGAGGGTGAGCAGTCAGTCGGTGTCTCAGGAGAAACAACAGGACCCAGCTGTTGCTCCGCAGGCCACCACACCCAGCCGAGAGACTCCATTTGTTGTTGTAGCTGGCCTTTATGACTGTGAGAGTAAAGAGGGAGAAAGGGGAGGTGGTGGCACCAGTAGAGTCTGACCGACTTTGAGCAAAGAAAAGAAAAATGGGGAAGAGGAGCGAGTTTCTGCTGCATCACTTCCTGCATTGTCGTTTCTCTGTTATGAGTTTTGGTTCCAAGGTTTGCTATCTGGGCCAAGTGTTGTGTTTGCCGGTGTTTTGATTACCACAAGACTCAAGAGTTTATGAAAACACAGCCAGGGGTCGTGACCTCAGCTGGGACCTACACACTAACACTGTTCCCACCAGAGTTCCTCTAAACTCTTTCCTTTCTTAACCAGTGTGTCAAACCACTTTCACTCCAGCCATGTTATCCTTCACTTTCCCCCTGATGTCCCTTTTCTACGCCTATCTTCAACCTTTTGGCCTCTCTCAGGATTCTTCTCCCCTCTCTTCTGTCAATCTTGTCTCACTCTCGTACCTGCACTCTGCCTCCTAATTTTAAATAGTTACACTTAATTTGAAGAACTAACATTTTTAATGGCCTTTGCAGTATCTCAGCTCAGTAATATGCAGTATGTAGTTTTAGCCTGTATAAACCATTAAGCTCATTGCTGTCACATCACAAAATTAAAAGCTGTTAATACCTTTTCCAGCTGATGAATCACATTTAATGAATCTTTGGCCCGAGCCACAGGTGAAGCACACTGGCAGCACTGTATTTTACAGAACATTTTGACTCAATCCCCAAAATACCGTCCTGATAGTGTAAATACTTACTGGAGTATTTATACAAGTCCTCAAATAATTACTATTATTAGTACTATTTACTCCTGTTTGAGTGACACTACAGTGTCCAGCTGTTTTAGGACATTACTGAGCCTTTTTTTAAAATGAAACTATATGTTTGTAACCTGTTCTTAAAAATGTATGTCTTCAGTAGGAACCATTGGACCTGAGGCTGAGAGCCACAGACGGGGTTGGGAAGCCGTAAAGTATTGAGGGGCTGATGAATGCATTTTTGATTTTAGTTTTCTCATGGAATTTGTTTATAATAACAAAATGTAGATGAACCCCAGCCTTTCAACTTTTAATTGACCTTTTAAGAGTCTTACGATGTTATCATTTTTCCATGGGTGGCCTTAAAAGGACAGTATACTCTGTCAGCACTGATTGTCAGATGGTCGAGTAGCTTCGGAAACCTCCCATGACACCTTTCCAACGTCGGATTGGTGGGATGTGTTCGACCATTTCTGTAACTTTCTGAAACTGACGATCCGACATTCACACCCACTTCTTGCTGTGATTGGCCAACTGTGTGGAGGTGAGAAAGGAGCCAGGGTTTGAACTTCTCTCTAGCTCTCTTTTTTTCATTTTTGATACAACTATTTCTGTCACTTTTCATCTGAACAACAGAGTGCAACACTATGAACATCTTCCAGGAGAAACTGCCTGAAAATGTGCACCATTATCCCCATGTTTAAATGATATCACGTAGGGAGAGACTGACCTGCTTTTCACTCCACCTTTGGGTGTGGCTATTCGGAATAACTATAAACACTTTTGATTTCCGCCACCGTGCCATGATCACATGCGTTTCCACTACGTGTCTACAGTCTATATCTGCCATAAAGCACATTGCTGTCATGTTGTGAAATTTAAAAGCAGGATTAAAATCTTTTTCAGCCAATGAATCACATTTGATATGCTGGTAGCGCTTCATTCAACAGTACAATCAATACCTAGTGTGTGGTAGGTAATTAGGAAGAAGGTTTTAGAAAGAGCTGATGGTTAAGTTCGGATTAAACTAAACAGGTGTGTATTATGTGGAACCTGTAAGTATGTAGTGCCATAATGTGAGATCAGACACTTTTTATGATTCATATGAAGTCATGGTTCATGGCTTTAGTGTTAAATGTGGGTGTATGGGTCAGTTTTACATCTAACCCAAAGGACAGGACATGTTCTAGTCAGAGGGCAGGTTAGGTTAGTAGGTGCCCCTCCTCTTCCTGTCTCCACCCATCTCCTCTTCCTCTTCCTGTCTCAAGTCTCAGTGAATAGAACGTGTATCTATGCACACACACAAACATACATATCCAACCTTGTGGCCTGTTCACTGTGTTCCCCCCTGAGAGCTATAGGCCTGGAACAATGAGGACACAAGGGAGCACACAGAGGATTGCTGCAGGAAATGGAAGAGCACAAAATGATCATTTAAAACACAGGCGGGGGGAGCTACCTAAATCTGTGTGATCTCAGTCCAGACATACTGTATTACGAGGGAGACATTCGATGTGGAAAAAGTTTAGATTTGGCTCGCTTAGTTTTAACATAAGGAATAGCTAGTGTGGTTCCACGTGACAGGCTGCTATGTTATGTAGAGGTCTGAGTTATTGAGGCCTTGAGTTGTTGAACTCAGACTGCAATGTTTTTGGCAGGAAAATTGCAGTTTCGGGCTCTACAGGATCACTTGTATAGTAGTGTGACTACAGAGACGATGGAGACACTGCCCTTCAGACGAGGAAACATTTCCATTTTGGATGCCGTTTTCTCGTGGGATCTCAGTTGTTTCCAGGATGAGACTGTAATAATAGTCTGTGTTATCCTCAGTTGTTGAATATGTGCCCCCTTTCTGACTGTCAAGACTTTAAAATCTGTATGTTGGTGGACATAGTTATGTGTGGGATGTCTAGACATTTAACAATCTTAAAGTCTGTTCCCAGTTTTAGGTGACTCCCTCAACGTCCAAATCAGACACACCTACAGCTTTGAATCTGGTTCACAAAGTCCCAACATCATGTATCCACTGAGGCATCTGGAGCTACTTTATCAAATGAGTGTTTTTACTGCCAAGAAATATTAGCCAAAGCTCTGCTTATTGTGTGGAATTGTGTATGCTGCCTGGAGACATTACTTTATTAAACAGAAGGCATTAGGGGCTTTAGAGTTCTTCATTAGTATGTTTTTACTGTTGGATGGCTTTGGATAGCCTGAAGTGTGGTAATGAGTAGAAAATGAAGGCATGAAAAAGCGGCATAAAAAGAACATGACGGCCCTCCTCACATGGGCTCTGACATGTGTCACCTAAAAAGTAACTTGCGGATTAGTCATATTGAAGGCAATTTATGGATTAGAGAATGAAGCTTTGTGCACAGCATGTGCTGCAGATCAAACAAAGTGTTTGTTTTAAACACAGTTGTTGTGGTAATCAGCAAAAACACTAGCTGTAGTTAAAATTGATGTCTTGGGTGGGATTTCCTTTAAAAAAAACAAAAAAAAAACAATGGAAAAAAGTGCTCGTCATTTGGGATAGACCATAGCCCCTGGGTTTCTGGTACTATCTGCTTCAATTGCATTGGAACTGGCATTAAATGAAGTCACATCAGTTTGGTCATGCTCTACTCTGGACTCCATTTGACTTTTTACCTTTTCACCCAACTTTATAAGCGCCTCTCTACAGATGAAATCACCACGCTGCAGATTCCCGCCACATTGTGCAGGAATGTCTGAGGGGAATTCAGGAATGTAGTTGGGAATGCAGCGTGCTACAGCAGCAGTTGGAGTTACGTTGGGCCGCAGGAGGTCATTTTCTCTGCTGAAAGTCTCATCTGCATCTGCGTACATTTGCTGCGTGTGTGTGTGTGTGTGTGTGTGATTAAGTGTGTTACTGGAAGAGGAGGCTCAGACAAAATAGGGTTTAACACTCTTAATCCTAGATCTTTTTATGGGACAATGACACACTGTCTTCCCAGACCAAGATTAAGTCTAACCAATTATACTTCCGGCAATGTTTTCCTATAAATTGTGCAAGAGCCATAATGGATCAGAAATGGTAGGCTACTGAATAATTAGGGACTCTAAATAGACTTGTTGCAAGCCTGTTGTGCAACCCACAAAGACGATAAGGCTGTTCTGTCATTTTAGGACCCAGAATGTTAAGATTCTCTATTTTATAAAGCCACCAAAAGAGTTGACTTAAGTTCTGTGTAAATTTTAATGTATGCACCCACCCATCATCAAACCTTTACACGCATGGATGCCTACTGGATACAAATTCACAGTATTTTCACTTCTTCAGTTACCACTAGACTACTGCACATCCTCCTGCAAGATTAATATTTTTAATGGATCGGTAGAGATGACAGCACCAGGGCATATGGAGGATGCCAAGACATTATGTGAATTAGTAAATCTGCTGAGCTTGGAGGCCTAACACAGCTAGCATTTGCACGTACTGGGATAGAAATGAACCCCCCAAACAAGAATGCTATCATGTTGATGTTTAGCAGGTATAATGTTTATCATCTTAGTTTAGCTTGTTAGCACGCTCACATTTGCTAACCAGCACTAAATATACTTAGATGCCACTAACATAACTAAACTCAGTCAAAGAACAGTCCATCAACATTTGGTATGTAATGCAGACATGACCATAAGCACTCTGCTTCAAAGCAGTGAGCAATGCACAAGAAGTCCTATCAGTGAGACAAGAAAAATATTTTGCATATATTTACATGTCCAGTTCAGTCTGTGTGCCATTAAAAGTGATCACTGTAGAAGGGTATTGACTCAGTGGAAGACAAAAAAAGGGAAAACTCCATGGAAAGACTTTCTACCACATGAAAAGTCAAGATTCTCACCAAATCCAATCTGGTACAGGAGTGAAGGGACTCCTGCAATCCTCAGAGCTCACATTCAACAGATAAAACTCAAGCTCTAGCTTTTTATCTAGCTTATTTTCATACACCATTACACAGTTTGAATTGAGCAAAGTTAAGATTTATAAAAAATAAATAATAAAAAGCTTTTAAAGTTTTTTTTTTCCTTTTGTTTTTTACCAGTTAAAGGCTCAGGTTCCAGCTAAACCAAATAAAGGCCCCTCAAGTGATTGTAGACCTTATCACGTCTCTCATACTTCAAAGTGCTGTCGTTTCACAGCTAAATACTCCTCCATACCGGAAACTGAATCCTCAGAAAGGCTACACCCAAACTACAATATTTATTTACATCAACAACAACCCGCAGTCCTTATGTGTGCTTGTGTGTGTTTGGCTTTGTGCTCTTCAGTAGCTGTGGGAGTGTGAGATTCATTGTCAGTGTGTATGTGGTGTGTGAGTGGTTATGCACATGTGGATGAGTGGACATGTCATCCAGGGCTGCAAAACTATTTTGGCATTATGAGGTCAACACACACACCTGCCATTGTTTTTTTGTTTTGTTTTTTATTTCCAGTTCAGTGTGTTTTCTGGGTATTGTGCGTGTTTCAGTGATGAGTGCATTGTGGTTAACCAGGGCAGAGGGAAAGAATGACAGAGATGAGAGGAGATGGAGAAAAAAACTTTTTTTCCCAAACTCAGTGATATAAAGGGACATGAGATCTAAAGTGTGAAAGGGTTTGGCAACCACCAAACTGTTCTGAGCAGAAAACTAGTGTATTTTCTTCTTGTATTGACTTCCGAAAGAGTTCGTCTTTGTAGCTGTGTGGGTCTTCCTCCCCTTTCTGGAGGTTAAACCTGCCCTCAGGGGGCCCTGTGAGAGGGGATGAAAGCGGAAGCACCCCCCTCGTTAACATAAATCATCAAATGCATCCTCCTGGTCAACAGATGTTAGTTCATTTGTTAGAGGAAACAAGAATTTCCATGGCCGACACCCCTTTGTGAAGTTTGAACTAATTGCCCAGTGCTAATGTTTCTACAGGCTGATAGATTCATCAGGTTTCATTTATAGATTGGAAAGAAAGAATTAACACATTTTGGACCTCTCTGAAGACAATGATTATGCTATTTTTTTAAAGATCAGACTGTAAAAGCCGTTGTGTGAAACTATTTACTAAAATCCCTGCTCCATTACTTAAAAACATCATATTCCATATTTAGCTGTAAAAAAATTAAAATTGTAATCCATTATCAGGCATGATTTGCATGTGTTATTTCTTGAGTCTTGAACACTTTTATTTATACTGAATATGAGCAACTATCTGCAAAGCTTCCATTTGTGATATTAAAAATAGGCAGTTTCTGGACTTGCTCCAAACACAGTGACTGTTTGAGCCTTTACTCCTGTGTGAGTTTTAATTCCCTGCAGTGCTGAATAAAGTCATTTTCAGGCATGCAACTCATTATGTACTGTAAATGTGATGGCAATATTATACATCAATCTCATGTTTGCATAAGCGACCAAGTCACTTTTACTTAAGTCACAATGGCAGTTTTACTACGTCAGACTTTAGTAAGATTTCCGTAACACACATCTGAACTGAATGCTACCACATTACTGTAAAGACCACAGTAGCTCAAGGGTAAATAGACAGAAATATACTTGTCTTTATTAAAATGAGTGTAATCAACTAATGAAAAACAGAAATTGGACAGTTTTAAGTTGTTGAGGATATTCTTTTCATCTAAGAGTTTTGTTACATTCATTTTTTACCCTTGCAGTGTAGGGCAAAAGACCACCCACACATACACCCACAATAATATTTAGATCAGCACTCCCTCCCTATATTCTCTATTTTCATTCATGGCAGCTGAATGGATGAATGAATTAATATCCAGCAACACTTTATATACAGTATCTGGTCATTCTGTGCTTGTGCACTGTCAGACTTTATAAAATAAGCAGGAAGGTTCTCTAATAAATGAAGATGATGACAAAATGTATCAGGAGTTTCACTGTAAAAAGAGGGGCGGGTGTCTCTCAGGCTACAATGGTAATTAATTAGGGCCTCAATGGAAAAATAAGTTTGCCGCAGCCTGAAAACACTCTTCTTCATATTATTGTACTTTTCAACTCACTGCTCGGCAGCAAGTGCCAAATTTTACCCAAGAATTGTAAATGTCCTGTCATGTCTGGGTAAAACCATAACAAACATTAACGTAATGTACACACGTCTCAATGACAAAAAACCATCACTTTAACAAACAGAGGAAGTCAGCAAGGTTACATTTCCATGTCTGAAAAGGGCTAAAGTTGCAGCATCTCTCCAGTGAACGGTCAGTGACAATGTGAATGATCTCACACTGTTTGTAATGACAGATGTTGGTCACAGTCCACACAGTTTCTTAAGCTTTATAAAAACGCACATAAACTACCCAACATCACAAGAATGAAATAGACATTTAGTCAGACTGGATTTCTTACTTTTCTTCCTCAACCAGCAGCACACAGTCGCTGTTGTATCCAGCAGCCTTAAACCACGTCACTCTGTGTGGTCCACTAATTGCATATCAGATGGAGCCAGTCTCCATGATGAAAGCTTGACTTTGCGCTTTGTGCTTTGGTGTAAGTTCTAATATGTAAAGCAGATGTGTGTTTAATATCAAAGCCCATCAGTGGTTGTGTAGCGCTGCCTAGTTAAATGGCTTTAGAGGTTGGATTCCCACTGGGGCCACCCGCACTTAGGATGTGTTCCTGTAAGTAGGCTCAGTGTTTTGAATCCGCTCGCCTAAAGAAAAAAACAATCCTGAGCTGTCTGCCTGAAAGTGGTAATCACAGTGATCTGAAAATGGTGATACCAGACACCAAATATATTGTAGTTCTGATGTTACATTTCCAGAAGCAGTGCTTTGACCCGGGCCTGCAGAGTGGTAAATATTACTAAAGACCCTCATGCTGAGGCTTGTTATATTTGTGGGGGAACAATAATCTGCGGCGGCAGTGAGTTGGCTGTGACTGCGCCAGCCTCGGCTGCCAGCTAAAACCTCCTCTATCTGATTAGATCCCAGCCAACTAGCCTGGATTATAGTTGTCATATCATCCGGAGCCCAACTGATTACAGACACAAACACATTCACACAATGATTACATGCAGCTTACTTTAGGACTTTATAAAACAACCAGCAATCCTTTTTTTAAAACCTGCAGTGACTCAAGGTCCTGAAGCGATAAGGCTACTTCAAAAGTGAAAGATGTGTCGCTGGTTGTGTTACTGCCAATCCCTTTGAGGTGCTGTCATGGTGTGTGTGTGTGTGTGGTGTTGGGGTCAGCCAGTTATATGAATATAATTCAAGCAACTAACAATTAGTTTAATTGTTTAATTTGTTGATTACTTTTCTAAGTGTTTGGTCTTTGAAATAGTGATAAATGCCTATCTCAACTACCCAGAGCCCAAACGTAGCCGTAGCTAGCTTGCTAATTAAGCTAACTCCATGAGTTGGTTGAAAATGCGGTTTCCATCTGACTTTTTAATGTTTCAAGCTGACTCGTTTTAAAACAAGAACCCCTTTTAAAAGGGTGTTAAATATGCACGTGATGGCGACATGATATTGCTATGTCCCAGGCAAAATGTCGGCACCCTTACCGGTTGATCGTCCATGTAGAAACGAACAACATTGTTCTTCTATTGCAGTGTAGAGCAGTGTTATAAGTAAAAATGTAAGATTTGACTCGTATTTCATTCTAACATAACCATGTTTGTGTACTTTGCTTACATATTTGGACAAGACAGAAGTTAGATGTGTGCTTTATTTGTCATATATTCACTTTTAACGTTACAAGAGGAAAGGCTTTTAGGATAATATAATGCTATCTCAGGAAAGACTGTAAACTGATATAGAAGCATTTTTTTACACATAACC
>LKNJ01004432.1:0-24512 GCA_002120245.1 Maccullochella peelii
TATATGTCATTTATTAATGTATTTATTACCAATTCCAAATATAGTTTTTAAGCTTATAGTTTTTTAATGTTTATTTTTGTGATCAACAGTACTTGATCTACTGTACTTGTGTCTGTTGGTCTGGGTGGCGAGGTGCTGTATACAATTGCCTTTACAGGGATAAATAAAGTTGAATTGAATTGAGTGCTACCAAGTTTATTATAAAATAAAATCTTGTATGTGTATTCGTGCACAGTAGAGTAATTGAGCAGGTGAATTTTGAAAGGGCCCTTAATTAAAGCAAAAAAAAAAAGCCACCCTAATGAAATGCAATTTGTACAAAATACCAATTTCCTCCACATGCATTATCATTCACTTGGTATATGAAGCAATTAAAAATCTTATGCAGCAGAGAAAAATTAGCCTGTTTAGGGAGACAGACGTCAGGCAAACAGAATGTTTCATTGTTTTGAAGACACAGAAACTCTCTCTGCCTGCCAGCCGGATTGTTAGGCTAGTTAAAAATAGCTCAGCAACGGCGGTGGTGGCAGTGAGGCTCAGGCGATGCTGTGACACCACATAGCACTTTACAAGACGCCTTCTCCCACTGAGACGCCCACCCTCTGACTCTAATACAGATCAGCAGTGTATTAAAACAATACCTGAAGACTTCTCTCTCTCATTCATTGTGGAAATGACTTCCCTCTTCCAGTATTACTGCAGTTATTATGCAAAAATATCACTGCAGCAGCTGAGACCTGTGTTTGTGCAGAGGCGTGTGAGCATATGTGTGCATAGAAATGCACTTTTATCTCCATTTGTTTGTATGAGTGCATGTGCGTGCTTGTGTTGGTTGGAGGTGTGTGGCACGGTGAGAGCCAGGGGATGCTGGGATTATTTTCGAGTTGGCTTGATACCTTGCCACTGCAACGCTGTAAACAGTATGACTTCTCACTTTGCTTTTTCTCTCCTGTATTTCATTATTCCATTTGGTGGTGTCTCGCTGTAGGTGGAGAGGAATTCCCAAATAGAATTTCTCTGGTGGTTATTGGATTAGGCCTAAGGCGAGGTCACCTGCCCTGTTTTTCATATTATTGCTCATACTGTTTGTGTCGTAAACAGAGAGGAGAGACAGAAATAGTAAATGGTGAAGTCAGACTGGGTGGGCTCTGATTGGTCCTGAGACCAATCCTGCTCTGCAGAAACAGCCGAGGCTTTTCTGTCTGGCGGTTTGGAGAGGCTGGAGGGTGTATGCTTGTGTGAGTGGTCTTAGTTTCTATATAATTTCCAGCATTGACGCATAAGTGTTATTACGTTATTTTTCCTCAGAAACCAGATAAGAGATCCTAAGATTCGACTGTACAGCAGAAGAAAGGGACCCAATACACTGAACAACCTTGGAAGCTATCTGAAGCAATGATAAGGACCTCCGTCTTATCTGAATTCAGCTGTAAAAAATTTAAATAAATAAATAAATAAATTGTGCGGCTACAGTGCGTTAGCATCTTTCGCAGCAAGTTCTCACACCTGAAGAACAAAATCTGTTTGTCACTGCCTTTAAAAACAACTCATGTGAGTGTTTTCTAATCTAATGCCTCTATGGTTAAGTTTAGTCAACTGAAACTACTCTAGTAGCATTTGAGAAACATTGTGGTCAGGGTTTAAAGGAACCGACATTGATCCATAAGAAGGAGACACGACATAAATCCCAGTCTCGAGTGTCAGGCACTTTGTGCACACACCAATCCAAACCAGCCACCTCCCAAATACTTTTTAGAGACGGTATAACATCACACTACTTTTTGTCAAAATACAGCATTTGACCAAATTATCATGTTTGAGTGTTTGTTTGGAGTGAGGATATTTTGGAGCTCTCTTCATGGATATCTAACCGTCACTGTGTGTTCGTGTCAGGATCCGTGTGGCCGGGATTAAAGGTCTGCAGGGCGTGGTGAGGAAGACGGTGAACGATGAGCTGCAGGCCATCATCTGGGAGCCTCAGCACATGGACAAACTGATCCCGTCCATGCTGTTCAACATGCAGGACAGCGAAGACCTGGACAGGTACTGCACATACAAACAATACATGAATATATACACAAATACTAACACAGAGTTCAGTTTGGGACAGCTGTAACCAAAGTCTTCCTGTGATCTGTTTTTACTGTGACTCATTATTCTCCACCCTGAATTTGGAACTGGAGCGAAAGGTCGCTCTCAGGGAAATATTAGATTTTCTGAGATGTACACTATTGTAGTTGGGAAGTGACCTTATTAATGGGCCAAACGTCAACACACAAAAATCCCCTGTCAATCAATTCTACATGCAGAGCTGCTGCTTTTCTCTCCAGGGAATCAGACATGTAAACAACTGCTCCTACAACATCCAACTTTTCTCCACCTGCGAGAATAAGGGTCATTTTTACCAGGATATCCCACAATTCACCTGTGACTATTTTATCTTAATTATTAGTTAATTATTAAACATGAGTGCTGGTTACAGTGACTTCTAGTTGTAAAGGAGCGAAAAATAGATCTGTGTGCTGATCAGCTCCTGATCAATCAATCGCAACACCCAAATCACCACTGACCTGCTGTCAGAGACTTTTGTCAGTCATTTTGTCAGTTTCTAAAAAATATACATTCAGTGGCCACTTTATTAGGTACACCTGTAAAATCTAATGCAATCCAATCCAACATCTCTGCCATACATTCTACCTTTTACAATGATAATTTTCAGTTCAGTTTTAATTGACTCTGATTATTAATTCAACTATACGTTTGTTGTTGAGGTTGTAGTTTGCACTGGTGTTGAACTGGACTGTTTCTAATGTTTTGCAAACATCGGGGCGGCTGTGGCTCAGGAGGGAGAGCGGGTCGTCCATTAATAGTGTCCTTCGCAACCCTAAGCTGCTCCCGATGGAGGCCAGCACCTTGCATGGCAGCTCCGTCGCCATCGGTGTGTGTGAATGTGTCTTTTCTCACGTCATTCCATTTTTTCTTCATTGTGTGTGTGTGTGAGGGGGGTTAATCCGTCTGGGACTCTCTCTTCCTCTGTACAGTAACAGATCTCAGATCCCTCTCTGTGATCCTCAGGCTGAATTTATCGCTCAGCATCCAGTTTCAGGATCAGTGTCAGAGTCCTGTAAACCTCCAGAATCCCCTATAAACATATGCACACCAAGCAGCATCCCTGTTAGCCTCGTCTAGATTAGAGATCAGATGTCAGATGCTGTAATGAAGCTCACTGTTTAGTTTTTTCACCCGAAAAATACCCAGAAAGGCTTAAACTACTGTTAGGTCAGTATTTTATGTTTCCAAGTTGTTGTGTTTCTGCTGCAACATGAAACTATTCACCACATTTGATTGTACATAAGGTCCTTTAGTTTCAGAAAGGCATGAAATAATATAAAGTGGAGAGAAAAATGCCAATGAGCTGTTGCTTACATGCCAAAGTCACTTAAAAATACTACTACTACTACTACTACTAATACTAATAATAATAATAATAATAAATGGAATAAACTCACTAAAATTCCTGATATGCAGTACTTTCTAGGGGACACAGAAGCAGAGCTGACAAATTCAACATTGTCCAAAAATATCTGGATTATGACAAAACTCTTTTTGTCTTTATACTGTATACAATATTTAACAATGAGAGGGAAGACAACAAAGCCCGCTGTACTGTCCTTGAGTTTCACCTGATCATAACTCATTTTTGAAAAAGACCTTTGTTTTCTCTGCAGCTTTTATTTCCTTCCCAAACATTTTTCTTATCCTATCGGAGCAGTGTTCTGGGGACAGCAGGTGATTTATTGCTCATACAGTCTGCTGCATTAACCCTGAGAACCTCCTGGACATTTACCCAAAGTGACAGTAAAGAGGTAAAGAAACACAGCAAAGCACACAATTGTTAATTAATTAAAACTGTTTGGAAAACACTTTTGATATCAGAAAGACGTTTTTGAAATGAAAGTGCCCTTTATACCCAATAAAAGTTTAATTTTACACATTTTTCGGCAGTGACAGCACCCCCTATATTGGTGTTCTATTGGTGAATTTTTGGTACCGACTGACGATGTTGGTAATCTGGTGCAATATCTGCATGTGCGGGCAATGAAATTGTTTGTTGTATCACTTCAATTTGAGCAACAGGCGGTTTTGAACACACTACGGTCTCTTTGTTTGACCTTTTACCTCTTTAACATTCGCTGCCTGCAGTGCGACACGAGTCAGGACCTAAAGTAAATCCCGCTTGTTGGATCTGCTGTAAATCACTCTGGATTGGAGTGTTGGCTGAAGTAACGTAAACCTTCACCTGAACTCGATCCTGGGAATTAAAGCCTTCGCTCTCCTACCACCTCCACACATCTCAGACCTCATATTTGTTCAATCCTCAAACCCAGGCCTGTGGTCTGGGTGAAGGAGGAAATCCTGGCGATGTGTCATAGAGTCCCAAAAACCTCCACCTATCAGAGGGTGGGGTGCATGTGTGTAGCCTGATGGGCAAAACTCAGGGCAACAAATGCAGAGTTTCTTTGTAAATGCATTTTATTTAACCAGGAAAGTCCCGTTGGGGTCAGAGACCTGGCCAAGATGGCAGCTTAAAAAGTTAGAGACAAAACAGGCTAAGAAAATCCCTTATTTATTTTTCCTCCTCATCTTGTCATCTCCTCTCCTCTGCCTGACATTTCCCTCTTCTCCTCTCTTTAATTTTTGTATATCCTCTCTCCTCTCACTTTTCCTCTTCCCGTTCTTCTCTCCACTCCTCCCATCTCCTTTTTACCACCTTCTCTCTTTCTCTCTGTTATTTTCTTCTTTAATTTAAATTTTTCTTTCTTTTAATCACCTCTTGTCTCTTCCTCACTCTCACCGTGGCTTCCTCTCTCCTTCCTCTGTCTCATTCGGGTGGTTTCCATGTGAACAAAAAGCTATTTTTGGACCCTGTTTGTCTTTTTTCTTTTTTTATCCTTCTTGTGTGTTTTTTCTTCTTCTCCTGCTTGCTTTTCTCTACCTAAAGCCCCATAAGTCCCATCACATTACCAACACAGGGGTTAGGATGTGATCCGACCCCAGCCGGTGTCTCTATGTCGTTATTTGGACACGTTGGAGCTTCTGTCTGGGTGACGACGCCCACGGGTGACACAGGGAGGCTCTTCTCAAATCCCCAAAGTGTCAGCGTCCTTCCTGAACAGAAAACAGCAGTTGTTGTATAAACCAGTCACTCTGGTTGGTTTATACATGACTGACAACTCATCTATTACTGTTTCATGTCAGATTTCCAAGGGGCGTTATCAACGGGCGCAGACCTAAATGGATAGACCTGCAACCAATCAGAGCAACAAAACGTGTGACGTAGCGCTGAGCGAGTCCTGTCAGAAGTACAGCAAACACATCTTTCTTATCAACAGCAGCTTCAAGTGCAGTTTGTTCTTCTTTCAGAGAGATTATACCGTCCAGTTCCTTTAATACTGACACGATAGTGGATTCAGAACGTTCCACATCAGCGGCAGCCATCTTGGTTGTTTAAAATGCCTCAACGGAGCTCCTCTGTACAGTCATCGTATTAAACCCGCCCCATGTTGGATAAACGGTTGTGATTGGTCGGCTGGAAATCTGTCTGAATGGGAGGGGGTGGGGGACCAGACGCATCTGCCAGAGCAAATAAAACATCAGCTCTCAGATTGGTCTGGTTCCCAGGCTAACATTCCTTGGCACTTTACCATCAACAACTGTTGATCAGCAGGATCACTTCAAACCTAAGGAAGTCATACATCATGTGCACCTCCTGCGTCCTCGTGCACATGCTCGTGCGTGTGCTATTAGAGCAACAAAACGTGTGACTTAGCGCTGAATTGTTTGAAAGAGACTGTTTGCAGAGCAGAGTTGTTGGTGTGGAGAAATGTGTCAAACCTGCTGAGAAAATCTGAGGGGTAGTATAAATATAAATACTGGTTCACATAAAACAAATTGTGCTCTCTTTTCTCCTTTTTAAGTGTGAATTTGCATAGCACGTCTCTCTTTGATGAGAAGTGTCAAACTATACATCAAAGAAATCACCTTGAGAACAACCGTGGACATTGTTAGCACATGAAAATTAGATTTTCCTTTTTAAATGATGCCAGTGCACAGTGCGAGCTTTCCTTTGTAGTCAGTTTGAACGGAATAAGTTCAAATCAGTTTGACTTGTGAAGGGGGGGGCCCAGTAGGGTCTCTAACGATACAAAAACATGTCCTTCAGCAAGACACAACCTGGGCCAAAATGTGTCCTTCACAACAACCTGCTGTTCCTCTACCAATGAGAAACTCCAACCTCGCAGAGAACAACCAGTCCTCGTACAACAAGACAAATAGTTTGTCAGCGTCTTCCAAAATGACTCAAAATAGTGTTTGTTGGTTAAGGCTGGAGAAAGATTACCTTCATGTTTCAAGGTAAATGACTGTTGGTAATTGACAGGTCAGCTCTCTGCTGCTTAAGGCATATGCTTTTTCTGCCAAACCATCCACCCTGACCGCCTCCCTAAGAGGTTTTGTGGCATGAAAACGTCACACTGCCTCTCCTCCTGAGAGACAACACAGGGCTGCAAAGGTCTCTTGAAATATAGTCATTCACTAATGGTGCATTCTGGTGCTCCTTGTCAACTCATAAGTAAAACATTTTCAAAAGTTGCCACCCAACGATGATTAAGCCTATACACTGTTGCCAGTTTATTAGGTACACCCTTTAGTAGTTTATATTGCTGTCCTCTTAACGTCTGGGGCTGTTTTTTATGTTTTGGGATTGATCCCCTCTGTTCCAATGAAGGGATATCTTAATGCTACAGCATACAGTGATATCAACTGTTTCAACATGAGAACGCCCCCCGGTGCACAAAGCCAGCTCCATAAAGAAATGGTTTTCTCACTTTGGTGTGGAAGAACTTGACTGGCCTGCATGGAGCCCTGACGTCGATCCCATCCAACACCTTTGGGATGAACTGAAGGACAAACAGTAGACTTTATGTCTAGCTTCCACCCTGCGGTGGCTGTTTTTTGGTCAAGATAATGTGATATATTTACATGTGATCAGTGACCCCCTGAGCACCCAGGAAATATGACATGGTCATTATGCTTTCCAACTTCATGAGTTGACGTGACGAGGATTACCCAAATGCTCATTGACTGGCCTTCATCGGATTATAATGGTATACTGAAGCATGAGAAATATACTTGCGTCCTCAGAATTTGTGCCATTGAAATAAAACGGGCCTTGTTGGACCATTATTCCACCAAGGATCAACTACCGAGTCCCTATGGTTGTAGACTCTGAACTCTTGCTATGTTCAGAAAACAGAAAAAGCCAATTCCTTATGGCTCTCCATAGTTAAACATCCAATCATCATGTTCACCCTATCTTTCTCTTTAATCCTACAGTTTTGTTCTTTCCCTCTTCGCCTGCTCCTAGCAGTCCAATCAACATATCTAATCGTTCATGCTTTAAATGGACATACAGCCTTCACGTAATCCATAAATAATTATGGTGCATATATTCCTTCAGCTGCGGTGCGTTCATCACCTCGGGGAACATCTCTGCGTTAATGGCAACATTTCAGCACTTTCTAATGGTCTTCCTGCGACTTAATGAGCAGATCCTTCAGTCAGATCTGAGGCTGGAAGTGTGTTCTTTGAAGGAGGAGAGGCAGGATGTGTGAGGTTAAACAGGAAGGACACTTCGTTAAATATTAAAATCTGACTTTTCTAAGAGTTGGAATACTCTTAAAAATCTGGTCTTTGCCGTATTGGCTAGAATTTTTATTTTTATTAATTTCCTAATTTAGTATGAACTCTGTACTAGATTCATTGAACCACTAGTCTTTACAGTTGTTCAAAACCAGGTCACTACAGAACTGTATAATTATTATCATGGACATCCTTTTTTTGATCATTGTATTTGTATTTGTGTATTCATTTAAGGGGTCAGTCACCTAAATTACAACAAAACATATTTTCTCACTTACCTCTGGTAGCAGTGCAGAAAGTTTTGATTTCATGTCTATTTCTTTTGTAGAAAGAAATCCCTGAGAGATCTGTGTTTTCCACCTGGACACTGTCTCTGGAAAGCAGTGTTGCTGTTGAACTTGTCAAATGTCATTTTTCTAATGATTTGAGCGTGACAAAAGTTTCATTCACTTTTGTGGCCTGGTTCCAGACCTCTGAAATACCACCCACATCTCCGATTTGTTCAGTGATTCAAATAGGTCTAGTGTTGCGCTCATTAATGACCGTTTGAGCTGGTTGGAGAAACCATCGATCAGTCAGAGCTTTGTAGGATGAACAGAGATGTTATCTTCCTACAGTGCTAGTAAACTGCTGAGCAACATCCATGCAAAATAGTAACGGAAAAATGTCCCAAAAATGACAAGCGTGGATTAGATCGAAGCAGTTGTGCAGGTTTTCGACTTGCATAAATGGCAACTCTTAAATCAACATATTTCTTGGATCAGTGTGACAAACTCTTATTTAGCTGCTTTTACCTGTGACTCTCTCGACTGTAATTGATGCAACGGATAAGTGAGATGCTACTGATTGGTTAGTGCAAAACAAAACTAAATAACCCAACAAATGAGATGGCAATGGCAAATGCCAGTTCAGTCTGATTATCAGATGAGAGCTCTATACAACAACACTCTCTACTTGGCTAGACAACACTAAGGCTAGACTAGAAAATGCGTCTGTAATTTGATCGAACCGATCCTTTAAAACGTTGTGTCGGCAGCTCGCTTGTGGTTTGAAAATTGACCACTTAAAGTTCTTATCAGTAAAAGTAAACCTAGGTAGTATTATTTGAACAACCAACCAATGCCATTGTTGTTCTGGAGACAATCACAGTATAAAGTCACATGGATCAGCACCTAATGGTCTCTCAAAGGGAATCGAAGGCTTCTCCCACGCCACAGACAAACCACTGATGAGCAGTGCGAGGGTAGATATCGGCTAGATATCATTGAAAACTCCCTGTCCTGGAGAAAAAGAGTGGGATGCCTGTTGAAGAAATGCATCTCCTCCCAATCATCAGAGTAAAGAGTCCAAACTGCACAGTAATCATCATGATCATCATCTGTAATCATGCAGCTAACATTACGTGGTCATGTCGCCTGGTTCGTACATCTGCAATCACACTCGGCTCCATGCAATCACAGCAAGCATAGTCAGACTGAAAACACATGATGTGTAATTTACTTTTCTTCAGTCCGTCTGGTGTCTCTGCCTCTTCCATCATGAGTTTACGCTTAAATGACTTCTTCGTTAAGAAGCAACAGAAGAAGGAAGCAGTCACTCTTTTGTTTTAAAGGAAGAGACACCAAATCTTAACATTCACTGTTGAGGGTATAAGAGCACTGAAACATTTTAGCCACTCAAGCAGCGTTGGTTTGTCAGCAACATTTTTGTGAAATATCTCAACAACTATTAAATTGATTGCCCTGAAATTTTGTACAGAAATGTGCGCTTCACAAAGGATTTTTCTTAAAGAGCTCAGTGGCCCCCCTGACTGTTCCGCTAGCGCCAAAATTAGGTCAAACTATACACTCCATTTCATAACAAATAAATAAAAACACACCTCTGCTTCAATGTTCTGGACTAATAAGTACATTACTTGCTTTTTGGCCACTAGGGGGCAGAAAAACATAAAAACCATCTCACACACACACAGCCATGACCCTCACCTAATGGCTAACATGTTAGCAAACAATTAATTTAAAAGTACAGTCCTTTTAAAAAATGGGTTAGACTATGTTTTAAGTGCTGAATCTACCCAACATGTTCAGTCTCATCTAATTTATGTCCTCTAATGAAGCCTGGAGGTTGTGCAGCATTATTTGCTATATTTAATATTTTAAATTTGGCTGGCCGTTCAATGAATACCAGCTAAAGGGAAGTGGAGCACAGCAATTTTAAGTTAGGCAATATTCTGTTATAATAATTGGAATTATGTTTAATTTACTGCTCAAATAACTAAATTTCATGGATTACTGCCCATGCCAGTAGTTAATAACAGTGTTATTATGGGAAGACATATGCTTTTTGTTACATAATATTTTAATGATATAATTGATTATTGGTTGTTAACTTGTCCAATAATCTATTAAGGATATTTGCATTCCCTACTGTTTGGTGTTGGGCAGGTAGTGTACAGTGGGATTATCAGAGCTTTTTTTTTGCTAAAAGTAGCTACTTGATGCTGCTGGAGACTGAACCAGACAGTAAAGGTGCTGTAAAACCAAAACTTGGTGCTAAAAGAGGGCAAAAAGTTCTGTAGCGCTGCAGAGATGGTGCAAACGATTTACCAGAAATCTTTCCCCAAACGTGCAGTTCAGTTCGTCATGCAGCTCTTTGAATAGAATCATCCTGTAAAAGACAGGAGGACATTAGTTCTGATGATGTTGCCACAGTTCTCTGCCTATTCGGAGGCTGGCCGTCCTCCTTCGAGCAGCTCAGCATCACTGCAGTCCAGCAGCATCCTGTCAAAGAAAATGTCCATCAGCAGAGTTGGGGTTTGTCAGTTTAATAGTGTGACTCAGCGCTCGCCACAAAACACAGTTAGACGTCGGCCTCTGAGAGAATAACCGCTCCGGAGGAGGAATCATGTTTGTTGTGTTTAGCTTTTTTTTTTTTATTCCCCAAACGCGCAAATATAATCTGGTTTGGATAATGTTGTTCCCAAACACGGCCGTGGTCAGTGTTTTCTGCGGCGGCGCGTTGTGGGCTTTCTAATCGAGCCATGGCGGACTCGGTGGGAAGCCGCGGTCAAGGGCGTTTGATTCTGTTAATTGCTTCTCGGGGAGGGCGGACGTGGGCAGCGTGCAGAAAGCAGAGGTGCAGGCCTGGAGAATGAAGAAACGTTCTCCTTGTTTCACAATTAAATGCTTGCTTGTGTTCAACAGCACACACACAGTTTTGTGCATTAAGGCAGCCACCTTGAAAATGACTTTGAGCTTTGAGAACAGTTTTTTTTTTTTCCTGATTCCCTTCATCACTGATGTCACGTATCTCAGCTTCTCTGCTCCTTTGTTCCTTCATCTTCAGGACTGACTGCCTGATTAAATACACACATGTGGTTCAGGAATACACGACTTTTTACACACGACAATTCTCTAAATAAAATAATAAAATGATCCTCTTAACATTCCTTTACTTATTTTGAACTAGTGATAACTAGGAGAGATGACCGGAAACGAGGGAGACATACGACAAAGAACCCCGGACTGAGTTGAACTGCGGACATCGCGCTTCATGGTTGGCATCTCAACCCCTAATTCATGGAGGCAACCCCTAATTTACATTTTTGACTGTAATATTACTGCATCTAAAATTCAAACACAATTTCTCACACATAGTCCCTTAAATTCCCCAGTTCATTGCATATAATTGTGAGGCAAATCTGTTTGGCCACAAGGGTCCATGGGAGGTACGTTTTGTTTTACATTTTATGCATTATATTGCCTACACACAAGACATTTTCAGTTTTTTAATTGTCTGTCCCACGAGTGTCTGATGGAACAGATCCGCTCCAATTTTAATCAGTGCAGTAGTCTACACAGGCCACCTAACTGCTCATGTTTTATTCGTGCATAAACTGCTACCTGAAGCATCTTTTTAAACTTAAAGGGTAATGCCGGTATTTTTAAACCTCAGCCCTATTTTTTTTTTTAAAAAGGCTGCAATGTCTGCAACGTAATCCTTTGGGACAACTGCGTCCGTGAAAAGTCCGTCCACTAAAAGTGCTTGTTTTTGCCACCGAGACGGACCTTTTTGTTAAAGAGTAAGATCCTTTTTGTTTAACCAGCAACACTGTGGTCTTCCTGCAACAACTCACCTCTTGTGAGATTTCAGAGCGAGACTTTTCCTTGAGCGAGACTTCTGGTTTGAGAAGACCAGAAATTCTTCTGCCTTAGACACAAAACTACAGTGATTGTGTATTGGGCTCTTAGCACTGGCAAAATCCAGGCAGCCTTCATGTGGAACCTGTGCCTGAACAAATCCTGTGTAGACACTGACGGACTGAAACTGGTGCAACGGGCCAGTTTAGACATGGTGTTACTTTTGAAACACTCTGTGTTTGGGCTCCAGCATCCATTTGTGAGCTTTAATGCCCACATGTACCAACACTACCAACCTAGCAGTCCCCCGGTACATACTTAAAACTTTAAATGGTTGTTGTGTATTTGCTATTGTATCACAGACCCCAAAATGTGGACAAACCTCTCTGTCCTCTTGAAATTGGAATTTTCCTGTTCATCATTTCCTACACATTTCCTTTCATTCATTATAACATTGTGGTGTATGAAGCCTGCAGGATCTTTTAAATGACACGTCTGCCTGAGTGAACCATGTTTTTTCATCCACAGAAAGAGTCAAACACTTACTTTGTATTTTTCAACCAATTATCAAAACAAACTCCGGCTTTACTAAGTTTATTCTGGCCACTTCATTAAACAACACCAACCCACCTTCTATTACAGGAGAGATTTTTTATCTCTCATGTCCCTGCTTCTAACAAGCAATAAGCATTTAATTTCCCCTGAACCGCCTGTGTGGGCCGACAGTAATTGCATTGTTTCCCTCATGAGACCCGGCTGCCTACAGTCCATCTGTGACCGGGTTTATTGCCGCGGAAGTGATTTACTATTGCATTATTTTATCAATATAACGCATAACGGGAGGCCTGCTTGGTCTCCTGCCAGGACTGTGGATTCTTGGCAGTTCTGAAGGAAATGACAAAGTTATTTTGTACGTAGAGCTGCAGGATCAGCAAGGTGGCAGTGGGGTACAAAAATCAAAAGCTAACTTTCTAGAAAAACGACAGCATGTGTCATTTGTTGAATAGGCCCATGTTTACATTTTGTTTACAAGTGACCTCTGTGTGGTCTTGTGAATAATGACTGCCCTCTCTCAAAAGCAAAGGTAGAAGTAGTGTTCATGTGTTACAGTGCTGCAAAACCTCTTCGGAAGGAGATGTCACAGTGTCCGACTTCGGCTGTTAGCATCCCGTCTCCTAGCATCAGTCAAGTTGATGTCTTTCAACCATAACCGCAATATTCCCTTAACCTTAAAAGTAGTTTCAGTTGCCTAAACCTAATCAACAACAGAGGCAGCAGAGCAGAAAACACTCATATAAATCATTTTTGTTAAAGTCATATGGGTCGTTTTAGAAGAAACGGGCATATTATCCACTTTGTCTTGAGGTATGAGGACTTGAGCTAAACTTTAGCAATAGAGAGTTAACCACCTTTAGAGGCTGACACAAGTTTTCACTCGAGTATTTAGTATCAAACTGGATATTTTAAAAAGAATTAAACCTTTTTATGAAAGTGATTATTCAACCCTGGTGAACTCTGGTTCGTTTGTGGTGGGAGCGTGATCCGACCTCAATATGACCCGCGGTGTACTCCGCAAGTTAAAGCTAAATGGCTCCTGTAGCCAGGTGTGCTTTGCATTCTGGGATGCTGCAGAGCAGCAAACTGTTTCTAGCAGCAGCAGCCAGCCGGAGAATGAAGCAGCAATGTTTCTCTCACAGAAACCTGCACTAGTCCAGAACACAGGACCTTCTTCCTGTATTTACTTTCTTGCTCCCGCCCCAGACACATCTGACCAATAAGAGGAGCGAACGTCCTCACCTGGTTTGTGGTGATGCATTTTAGTTTGCTTGGATTTTTGTCTGTGTGAAAAGAAACCGAACCGAGCGGGAAACGCTCCCAGTTTACAAACTCATCAACTGATGCGGACCAGAGCAAACCATTAGCCACCACTATAGGTGTGAAAACGCCCTTAGACTCATATTATGTAAGTGATAATGAACTCAGATGTGTCCAAATATAGAGAATAATGGTAATCAATAACGCCTCATCTGTTATTTTCATATATCAGCATAAATTAGAGTGTGTCTGGGCATATATAATATTCATCTAACTTAAAAATAAATGTGTATGGATAATATAAGTATGATTAATTGTGAATCCTGATTTAATTCTGACTGATAAATGTGGATTTAGGGTTAGATTGCAGTGTTTGCTCCTTATTTTTTGCAGCGTCCAGCTCTCCTCTCATCTGCTTCAGTCCATCAGTTTATTTGATTTAATTTCCATTGACTCTGTTCTCCCTCAGTCTTTCTTCCTCTCCATTTTCTTTCATCTTTGTGTTCTTCATTTGACTCCACTACCTTTTTCAAACGTCCCCTTCAATCTTTTTCTTTCTACCTTTATCTCATACCTCTTACATCATATTAATCAGGTTTAATTTGGTCTGTTTCTAGAATTTAGAATTATTTTTATTGCAGTGTTTCTGAAGGCGGCAGCAGCTAGAAACTCTTTCTCTTACTGTCTGTTTCTTGTAGCTTTCTTGGCAGCATTTTGAAGGCATGCACCTCCAAGGTAGACTTCCAGGAGGCGTCCTGATCAGGTGCTGAACCACTTCAACTGACTCCTTGTGAAAGACCAGCAGGTCTACCCCGAGCTCTCACACACTCTTTCTTTGGCAGTTTGTGTGGTCAATCAGTGTCTGAAACCCCCTCCCCTAACGCCTTTCTGAAGTCAGAATTGGGGGGCTGTGTTCGACAATCACGCCCACTTCATGCAGTGATTGGCCAGCCGTGAGGAGATGTGCAGGATTTGAACTTCTCTCTCAAGCTTTCCTTTTTCATTCTTCATGTGACCACAGCATGAATGTTTTCGAGGAGAGACTTCCACAAAATGACTTCCCCACCTGTGGTCGGTTATATGAAATCGTTATTTTCTAGCATAACCTGGCCCTTACCCTCAATTGCAAGACCCTGAGATACTTGAACTAAGTGAAAACACTTTTAGAAATGTATCTCTGCTGCTCGTGAACCGAGATATCTGGATGTGCAACATCTGGATAAATGGATTCAGACTCATAAAAGTGCGATATTCAGTTCTGTAGTTATAGAGCATCATTTAAACACAAAACGTAATCTTTAAAGTAGAGCTGAAACAATTAATCAGTTAGCTGATCATCAGGAAAAAAATCTATTTCCTGATGTAGACTGATTGACTACACACACACACACCATCATCACACATCTGATTGAGGCTGGTCGATACGCTTTCATTTGATTTCTCCCTGTTTTTCAGCTGCTCTCATTGATTTCTTTTCAGTCTCTCCTCTGTCTTTAGTCCTTCATTCATCTCTCTCCATCCATCTCTATCATATCCTGAAGGTTTCTCTTTTTGTTCCACCCTCTAAATGTTATGGCGCACCCCCCCCCCCATGTTTTGGATAAACTAGCTCAGCAGTGATCCAGCTTGAATTAAATTCCTGAAGCTTTTGTATTTCTAACACTCACTGTCTGGTTTCTTTGTCCCGTTCCTCAGGAAATGATACGAGGACGAGTCTCCCAGTTTTTTTTGCAGACACACTTTCTAAACTGTCTTGTCTCTCTCCGACAGGGCAGGGCACCCCAGCACGCCTTCAGTGGCGGGTCAGGATGGCGAGGAAAACCCGGCGGCGCTGGCAGAGAGCTGCTTCAGGGAGCTGCTGGGCAGGGCTGCCTACGGCAACATGAACAACGCTGTCCGACCTGTGCTGGTGTGAGTACCTGAGCGTTAGCAATGATTGTTTTAGCTTAAATGTTTCTGTATGTGACAACATGTGACTCTGATGTACCGAAATGAAAACCGATTTGATGAAATCAACTTTGAAAGATTGCTGTCTCAGAGACATCTGAGTCTCTTTGTAGCTAAATAAGATAACCAGTCCAGCAAGATTCATTTTCAGGCATCTCTGCGTCCTTATTTAGTTCAAATCTCTTTTTCACCTAAACAATGGAAGTCAAGGAGGAAGTTAGATTCAAACTGCTGCAAACATGCTTGGTGTGAACGCAGCCTGTATGCCACATTTTATTTCACACAAAGACACACTGCAGCATTCAGATTCATAACCTGCTTTAATTCATGTTGGAGTCATGACACAGACCGCAGGAGAGGTGACAGGACAGCAAATAAACCTGTCGCCCAATAACACACACACACACACACACACACACACACACACACACACACACACACACACACACACACACACACACACGTAAACACACCTCCAGACAGACACACAATACATGCATACAGAAACACAGTTGCCATCTTCTTCTTTTTCCACTTACATTCATTTTCTCACGCACACTTGCTCTGACTCACTGTGTGACACACGCACACACACACACACACACACACACACACACACACACACACACACACACACACACACACACACACACACAGATATACAGACTCCAGTCCCAAAACACAGAGGAAATTAAATGAGCTCCCTTATCACGCGGGTGGCTGCAGTATGAACGCGGCACACTGTCACCACCCCGTGACCGTCTCTCCCTCCTGGGATTTAAATATCCTCGTCGCTGCTCCTATTGGCCACGCTGCCCCGCCACTCAGCATGGTTCGCATAAATTGGACAATTACCGAGTGAATGTCCGAGCCCCGCTGAGATTTTCTCTGTCACAGTCTGTTTCCGCTCCGTTGAACCATTCTAAGTGCAGGATTCACTTTGGTCCTTTTATCCTCAGCAGCTCCAGGAGGAAAGCCTCTTGCAGATATTTAAATTAGTGGGTTTTTCTATTTAGTCATTTTAGCCTCGCTAGCAGCGTGGCTGCAGGGATGGTGATGTCATTCCTTTAGTTGGTATGCTGGTCTAAGAGTTTGTCCTTGAGCGAAAATTCTCACTATTAGTTGGATTGCTAGTAAATTTTGTCAAAGACATTCATGTTCTTTAGAGGATGAATCCTAATGACATTGGTGATGACCTTCTGCCTAATATTGTGTAGGTCCCCCTTTTGCTGCCAAAACAGTCCTGACCCGTCGAGGCCTGGACTCCACCAGACCTCTGAAGGTGTGCTGTGGTGTCTGGCACCAAGATGTTAGCAGCAGATCCTTTAAGTCCTGTAAGTTGCGAGGTGGATCCTCCATGGATTGGACTTGTTTGTCCAGCACATCCCACAGATGCTTGATTGGATTGAGATCTGGGGAATTTGGAGGCCAAGTCAACACCTTGAACTTGTTGTCGTGTTCCTCAAACCATTCCTGAACCATTTTGCAGTGTGGCAGGGCGCATTATCCTGCTGAAAGAGGCCACTGCCATTAGGGAATACCGTTTCCATGAAGGGGTCTACTTGGTCTGCAGCAATGTTTAGGTAGGTGGTACGTGTCAAAGTAACGTCCACATGAATGGCAGGACCCAAGGTTTCCCAGCAGAACATTGCCCAAAGCATCNTTCCCATAGTGCATCCTGGTGCCATGTCTTCCCCAGGTAAGCGACGCACCCGGCCATCCACATGATGTAAAAGAAAATGTGATTCATCAGACCAGGCCACCTTCTTCCATTGCTCCGTGGTCCAGTTCTGATGTTCATGTGCCCATTGTAGGCTCTTTTGGCGATGGACAGGGTTCAGCATGGGCACCCTGACCGGTCTGCAGCTACGCAGCCCCATACGCCACAAACTGCGATGCACTGTGTGTTCTGACACCTTTCTATCAGAACCAGCATTAACTTTTTCAGCAATTTGAGCTACAGTAGCTCTTCTGTTGGATCGGACCACACGGGCCAGCCTTTGCTCCCCACGCACATCAATGAGCCTTGGCTGCCCATGACCCCGTCGCTGGTTCACCAGTTTTCTTTCCTTGGACCACTTTTGGTAGGTACTGACCGCTGCACACCGGGAACACCCCACAAGAGCTGCAGTTTTGGAGATGCTCTGACCCAGTCGTCTAGCCATCACAATTTGGCCCTTGTCAGAGTCGCTCACATCCTTACGCTTGCCCATTTTTCCTGCTTACAACACATCATCTTCAAGGACAAAATGTTCACTTGCTGCCTGATATACCCCCCCCCCACTTACGGGTGCCATTGTAACGAGATAATCAATATTCTTCACTTCACCTGTCAGTGGTCATAATGTTATAGCTGATCGGTGTGTATATATTATAGCTGCTTTAGCTACCTCACGTAGCTAACTAAGCTAAAAGAGGGATAAAAACACTTGGATTGATTTCCTGCAGTAAAATGCTTGATACATATGAGCCCTGATGTCTCGATGTATATTCTGCAGTTCTGCCATCTCTGCTCTTTATGTTGCTGCTACTGAGTTAATGTTAAAGAAGAAGAGGTGCTCCCCCTAATGTCCATAGCTGCTGATTGCAGTAATGGTTGTTGTCGAGCTACTTTATAAACATGTGGAAATACAGTATTTATTTATTTTTTTAAAGATATGTAATTCTATCAATTATCATTCCACTCCTAGATAGTACAGTCAGTAGCAGCAGTAATGTCAGTAGAAATGACAGCAGTAACACTGAGTGTGAAAAGTCAGGGGATGGTGTTGCCACTGGAGGCCATTTGAGTTGAGGAGTCATTATTAGTGAGAACATCATGGGCTCCCAGGGGCCTTTTCATGGTAACGCTGGAAAGATATTGGACTCATTCTGTTCACCCTGCCTTTAATGTTGGTGTGTACTCACATAGTCCTGAACACAGACACTGACTTGCTCAGAAATTGGATCTCACTCTCCTTGTGCATTGCTATTTGTATTGATTGAGTTTTTCTTAAACCTATCACTGCTAAATTAGTAGTGAGAGTCCTTTATGGCTGAAGGGACGATATGTCAGTATTAAGACCTAAAGCCCTGACGATGATAATCGTGCTACAAAAACTTGATTACTTACTGTATGATAAGCTGTCAGTCCATTCCGTGGTTACATCAGCTCTCCAGTCAGGAATAAAACTAAAGTTAAAAATAATAACTATGCAAAAACTTTGAATAAAGTAAGTACCATGAACAATAGGTCCATTCCATCACCTTTAATTGGTAATAACTCTGTGTCAATCAGCAGGATTCCTCCTGAATCACAGCAATTAACATCCAGATGTTGAAATAAAGCAACTCAATTGGTGCAGAGACAAGAGAGAGAAAAGTGTTCATGCAAACAGAAATTACAGGTTAAATGACTTAAACTAAAGTTGAATGTTAATGAGGATTAAAATGCAATAGCTTTGCTCGACCTTAATGCAGTTTTACTTGAGCCAGAAAGACATGACAGGTTATAACAACTGTTTATAACAATGATTTAGACATGAGGATATTTTGGCTCTGTGAATGGCAGCATTTGTCATCATGTCCACCACTTTGGTCCAGACTGAAATGTCTCAATGACTACTGGAAATGTATGAAATTTTCTACAGACATTCGTGGTCCCCAGATGGTGAATCCTACTGACTTTGGTGATTCTCTGACTAGCGCCACCATCAGGTTTAAATTTGTGGTTTCAAGTGAAATGTCTCAACCTCTGTTGGATGGATTTTCATGAAATTTGGTTTACGCTTTAATGTCCTCCTCAGGATGAATTGTAATAACTTTGTGGATCCCTTAACGTTTCATCTAGCGCCATCATTAGGTCAAAATGTTAATTTGTCCGCTACTTTGGTTTATGACTACATTCCTGCAAAACTAATAACAATTCCATCCGCCTCAGCTGGACTTTGTGTTTATTGCTAATTAGTTAGCATGCTCCTGTGCCAACGTACAGCCTGACAGAGCTGCTAGCGTGGCTGTAGACTCTTAGTCTTGTTTTAACATTTTGGAAGGTCTGTGATAATTTGCAAAAACAGCTCAGGTCACCATGGATAGTTTACACGTGTTATGTTGCAGTTTGCAATTTGAACCCTAAATGGGGACTGTATTTTCCTTTGACTCATGTTCTCAAGCATGTTTCTGGAGAGACTGAACAAGCTATTGTCTGTTTTCCCACTGAGGTCTGTTTAAAATTGGCTGACAACAAATGATTAGATTTGTACTATGCCGTCAAACTAAAGGTACTGTAAGTAAATGACATTGTACGTCTCCTGGCTGACACACTGACTTTTATTGAGTGCAACAGTAGAGTAAGCTGCAGTTCATTTTAACATTATAAACAATCAATAGCAAGGCACCAGAAGGTCTGAGCCATAAAGACCTGACAATTTACCCAATGTCTGTCCCAACAGAGTGATGTAAAGTACAAAGAGGGAAGACAAAGGAATTAAAACAATAAGAGATAGAGAAAAGTAAAAGGCTTGTGTGTTTCTATGATTACAGGCGTTTGTTGGCAGAACTGCACAACACCACCTTAAAATCATACCACAAACTTGGCAGGGAGACTACACTGTAGCTACCAGGTTTGAGAATAGGCTGGTCATCCATAAGTACATTTCTGTGAAGCTGTAAGAGGTCTCGACAGTGCCACCTAGAGACTAAAGCAGTGTATTTCACTGTACCCGCTAGAGGTGTGGAAAAAAATCAATACTTGGATGCATCACGATTCTCTTTTGAACAATTATGTCTCGATGCAGAAAACTCAATAATTGGACATTTTAAACTCAATTCTCGACGTTATGATCGCCTGTAATAATTTTGTGAGACCGGGCTGATGCAGACACTGATGCAGCAGCCGTTTCTCCCTCAAATTGAATTATTTCATGGTGTTTCTGTTTTTAATTGATGGTAATTTAGACTTGCAGTCCTGTTGTCTGTGATTGCTGTCGCTAATTAATTCTCTAGAGAGCCTTCCCACAAACCAAGGACGCTTTGACGGGATTTCAAACACTGATTGTGAGAAAACGCTGAAAATCTGCACCTCATTTTCTGAGTTTGGTGTAACATTTCTTTGTGACTTTGGAATCTAAAGCTTTCCAGTAACCATATATCAGAATCATATCAAATAATATAAAAAGACGCACTTTTCTCAGCCTTGACTGACAAGTTGTAAATAAGTTGAGCTGCAGCAACGGTTACCAACTGCTGCTTGCAAATTTAATCAGGGAGCGAGCCTCTTAATGCTGCCGTTAACAATTAATTACATAATATTACTGTGACTGCTTGACATCTGTAGGGCCTCTTCAAGAACTGAGCTGCATTTAATAATTTTTCTCTCCCCTCACTTTCCCTCTAATTTCTTTCAGTGTTTTCCTTTTTTCCCTCAGAGCTTTTTCAGTTAATTTGTTTCAAGCTCAGCGTCTTTTGTTCTTCATTTTCCTCTTTTCTCCTTCCTGAAAACGGTCCTTGAGCTGACCTCACATTTACATGACCCTCTAATTAGCGCTGTCTTTGACTTTTCAATGACCTTGGATCAACGGGGAACGCTAACAGCTATGCTCTTTTTGTTTTTTCTTTCTTTTTTTTGAGATATAAAATGCATCATAACTCCCAAAGCGACATATATAGGTGTATACCGGACCTTCGTCGTCATGGTAACAATAATAAACACATGGTTAATGTTGTGAAATGGTCACAGTTTGGTTAGGTTTAGGCACCAAAACTACTTGGTTAGGTTTCGGAAAAGATTGTGGTTTGGGTTAAAATAACTACGTTAGTTATGTACGTAACAGGGATACGAACAGCGGTCTCCCGGGAGAAAGTCCTGTGTTGTTTGACCCATCCATCCACTCCAACCTCCTCCCTATGCGTACTTTGTCGCTCTTATAGGTTGCCGCCTAACAATAAATGTAAATATGGGTCGTAATAAGCTGCTTGCACAGACTACATATAAAAGGTCATATTTTTGGGGAGGACGGTCTCCATGTGTCATGTGTAGCTCGAGAAGAGGCAGAATTAGGGTGACGTTGCAGCGCTTTAAAACCTTGTAGGAAGGAGGTTGGGGTCGATTATTTAGATTCAACAACTGTACAACTTCTTGGACACGCGAGGCCGCTGTTCGTTTCCTATTTCCTACCAACAATTAACGTTTCTTTAAACTATGGCCACAGTCTTTCTCTAACCTTAAAGAAATATCTTTTCTCAAAAATGGATGTTGCTTTGTTCCTTAATCTGGGGTGGTGAAGCATTGTGGGTTATTTTGCCAGAAGAGAGAATATATATGTAAACCTCTTAAACCAACAGCTGAGGATGGTGAGGTGACAGCTGATTAATGAGGGTGGACATAACATGTTGCAGTTATTGTTTAGTATCAAAGATTAGTCGTAGTGATAGTGATTCATAACTTAATTTGTACTATTTTTTCTGTGATCACTTTGGTTTGATTTAGATTAATCTGTCTGTAACTTGTTCTGTGTCTCTGCAGTAAATCACAAAGATTATTCTCACTTTCCTTTTTGCTCTGGTTTGGCCTCCGCCAACTCCAGAGAAAAATATCTGTCTCTTTAGCTGCTAGATGTTCCTCTTTCTCCACCAGCTTGTTTCTAACTGGGTCTGTCTGCTGCTTGGAAGACTATAAATGTGTTGCAAAACCAAAACTAAGAGCTGAAAAAGGCTAAAAAGCTCCATAGAGCTGCAGAGTTGGTTCCAGCTTGTCCAGTGTAAAGATTTGCTGCTTTTCTGTGATTTATAGTAAAATCCTTTGGGTTTTGAAACCAAAATACACATTTTAAGGACTTGACTTTGGTCTCTAGGAACTTGTGATGGGCATTAGTCCCTATTTTTAAAATTTTTAGCCAAAATAAGATTTATTGAGTGTTAAATGTTGTTTGCAGCCCTGCGTATGTTGTTAGCTGCGCTGCAGTCGGGTCTGTTTCCACAGTCTGAGACAATCCCACAATCCTTTTACCCAGCGACACCTCCTGTCCTCGCTGCTGACACCCAGTCAGCGCTCATCTCAGGTCTGACACCCGACACGGGATGTCTGCTGAGCGCACACGCCTGCCTTCAGCCTCCAGTAACCAGCGTTAAAGATTGCAGTGTGACATCCTCACACTCCCAGTCTGTTACTGTAGGCAACATCTTCCCAGTGTCGCCTCCAGCTCTGACCACTCTGACTCGCTGGCATCCTGCGCCCCCTGCACGCCAGGCAGCGCCACATCAGCTGGTGCAGTGACTCACAAACACCTGCCCTGACTTCTGTTGTTTGTTTCTTTGTAAACCCAGTGAGCGGAGATGTTCGAGTGACTGACTGAGAAAGGCAGCGTGGTCTGGTGTGTAAACCAGCGCTGATCTGTCTGAAAGTTTGAGTGTAGTGGAAGACGGCTGATGGAAGCTTTGTGACCTGATGGAGGGGATTCTGACTCAAAGGTCATGTTTTATTCAGCTCACTTTATTTTCTAATTTAGGCTTCTAAATATTTCACTGTGCAGTGTAACAAATATGTACTCAATTTTCTAGTGAATACAAACCTGTATCAGAAGTGTGGCAGATTGGATGAAGCTCAGTTCTTTTTTAGTTATGGGGGACCAATCAGAACCAGTCCAGCTGCATTGTGTTCTTTGGTGTTAGTTTGTAACTCTAAGAGGAAAGGAAATAGTGACTTTTTTATTTTTTTATACACGGAGGGACTGTTTGAATAGTACTTTGGCATGTGTTTTTCCCTTATTATTATTCATGGTGCTTTCATACTTACACTACAGTCAAAACAAATGTGACACTCTGATTCCTGTCCACATCTTTATATCTACCAGTTTTGTTCCTACAGCGTCCCCAATACTGGCAAAATATAGTGTGCCTCCTTAGCTCCGCCTAGGCCTGTTATATTATAACAGTTAGTTGTTTTAACTGCATGTATACTGAAGGAATTTCAGGTGTAGCTCTTCCAGTACAGGTGTCATCATATTTTTCAAACCCAGCGGGGCCACCCACACTGAAAACAGTGAATATATATAAAGGACTATTTATGCAGGTGCTTTTCAAGGTATGATAGCAACAGAACAAGACTGAATACATTCATCACTGCAGTCCAGTCTTTCATTTTTCTCTCAATTAAACAGCCGCCGTGCTTCTTGTCTGTCTGCTCGTCTGTGGGTGAAACCAGTTCTCCTCCTGCAGGGAGGAGGAGGAGGAGGAGGAGGAAAAGGGAGCGTCTTCAGACTATAAATAGCAGGGATTGGGGTTAACGTGGGGAGGAGGGGGGTTTTGGGAGGTTCGATTGACGTCATGTTGGTGAACTGTTCTCCTATAACCAGCTTCCAATCCTCTTTATCGCTGTCCTCTGCTTTTTCCTTTCTTTGCTCTTGTTCCTGCTCTCTCTCTCCTTCTTCTCCCCTCTGCCTTTCTTTCACTAACACCAGTTTTGTTTGTATAAGTCTCCTGACAAAATGGCTGCTGACTGTGACCGTATGTTTAAACTGAATCATCCTCACAGGAGAGCATGATTTATTGATTTCATGTTCAGATTTTGTAATACTCTCCCTCTAAACCCTGCTCTCGCACTCAAACAGCCCTGCTCGCGCTTGGATTTGCTCTGCTTCTGCTCAAACTGTACGCTTGCACTTGGATATATTGTAGCTTGCGCAAATTTCCTGCTCCAGCTTCAGCCCTTCTCCTCGCACTCAGGCTGCTTCTGTGCGCTCGTGAAACGAAACGTCTGCTCTCACATTTCTGCTCTGCTCCTGAGTCATGAAGGTGACGTCGTTTTCCTCTCACCGGCCTCCCATCGGTGTGCTATATGGTTATTACATGTAGCTATTATAGTAAAATAAAAAGTACAGGCGCTGGTGTGTGTGTGTGTGTGTGTGTGTGTGTGTGTGTGTGTGTGTGTGTGTG
>LKNJ01004432.1:24606-37696 GCA_002120245.1 Maccullochella peelii
TATATATATAAATATAATAAAGCCGTGGAGGGCGGGAGTGGATGAACCCAGTTAGAGAGTAACCGCCCGTACGGGATTTTGACAGGGTTGTTGCACAAAAAAATCCGAGAGCAGATGTTTCACAAGCGCGAGGAGAAGGGCTGAAGCTGGAGCAGGATACAATATATCTGAGTGCAAGCGTACAGTTTGAGCAGAAGCAGAGCAAATCCAAGCACAAGCAGGGTTTAGAGGGAGAGTATTACAGAATCTGAACATGAAATCAATAAATCATGCTCTCAAAGTGAAAGACCACGCTCTTGGCTGGGTAACATTTCACATTTTTGCAATAGTGCTGGTACAGAGCAAGCTTTGACTTTGGGTTATGATTAGCATATGATGCCTTGCTTACACGCTAAACAACAAGGCTGACCATGGTAGACATTATACCTGTGTAACACGTTAGCATTGTTTTTGTGAGCATGGCTCTTTGATTAGTTTTAGGTCCTTCCCCGTCAGAAAGTGCAGATGTTTTTGATGCTCTAAATGTGAGAGAAACGTTGCTCTGCTTTTCTGGCTGATTTGAGATCAGACTTGATGTTCTCGTCTTTTTTCTGAACTCAATATGTTGGTTAGACTTTGAAGTCAGTGATGTTGTTGAAGATCCTCTCGCTGTAAGCAAGTGGTTGAATAAGTCAACCTCCTGCCTGTGTGTGTTTGTGTGTGCGATATAAATAGCAGATGTATTTAATAGATGAGTTTACCTTGAGGCTGCAGGTCGGCTCCCACAGAGTAAATCTGTCGTCCTCCATCTGCCGCTCACACTCATCATGTCATCTTCAACACCGACATGATGTTTTATAAAACTTTTGATCTCATGTGTATCTCAGCTCAAAGTTCAAGTTTCAATACATGGGTTCAATTTCCCTGTTTGCCTTTTTTCTAAGGTCAGTGGTGGGATGACTCAGGTTTCCTCTCCTTGTTTTCCTGCATTTTTATGCCTTTTGTATATCTGATCCTCCTCTGCAGTATCTAATAATATCTGTCTATCTTTACCTCAGAGTCTGCAGGCAGTTCTTCATTCAGTTAAACAGTTAACAGCATGATTATGGTTTAAAGGATATTAATGATACTGAATTTTATGACCTAATGGAACGAATAATTTGTAATAAAACCTAAAACATTGACATCTGACAGCTCGACATCTGCTGATGAAATGACACGTACTGACCAGAGCTCGACCAATATATGGGCCGCGCTGATATATCGACCAATATTGGCTTATTGCAGATAAATCAGTATTTGTTGATATGTCAGCAGGTAGGTGACAAGAAATTTCAGCTCAGAAAAGTGAAATGATGATATGTTTAAGTTTATTCAGAAACAGTGTCTCCATTACATAGTTGTTCCACCAGACGAGTTTATTTTTGTCCCACTCAGGACATTTCTTTAAAAAACAAAAAATGTATTAATGTGTTTATGTAAAACAAATGTTAATCGGATGAGATATCAATATCTGATTGTATAAACTCTCAAATATCTATATCAGTATCGGCCTCAGAAATCCAGTATCTCTATGTCTCCATCTCTCTTATTATAGTCTTTTTAATATCATGGCCAGGACGCTGCACAGCTCAATGTTTAATACCACGTTTAATTTGACAAGTCCTCAAAATTAAATGATAAATTTAAGTTGCTTGCAGGCTCTAAGGACGGAGGGTGTCGTGTGCTGTGCAGATTGTAAAGCCCCTTGAGGTAAATTTGTGATACTGGGCTACATAAATAAAATTGACTTGACTTGGTTTGTCATTGGCTTCCAAATAGAAACATACAACCGTTTTGTGGTTCAGGTTTGGTGAGGTTTAAGCACAAAAACGACTCGGTTATGGAAGATTGTGGTCGTGGTTTAAAGAAAGGAACATTGGTAGGAAACGGGAATCAAACAGCGGACTCACTCTGGCCACTAGTGGTCCTTGTCAGGAAAACGTAAACATGGATTGTTTTAGGAATTTGAACAAAGAATAAATGCCTACATTTTTCTTGTGAGGATGTCTCAAATTTGATGAAGAGTGCAGGTATTATTTTCACCAATATTTGAAGTCCTTTGACATCATTTGTGAGACCTTGATGACAACTCGATAACATATTCGAGTAATGGTTCAGAATTTAGATTTTTTTCTGCCCATTAAAATACAACAGTCACAAATCTGGTGAAGTCGGACTCTTCTGTGTTGTCCATCAGGCCTGATCAATAACGATACTGTTTCTGTCCGAAGAGTCCGTGTATCCACATCTCAATGCTGCCGAAAATACTGATAGTAGAATAATGATCTACTTTATTTTTCTTCTGTCTTCAGTCACCTGGACAACCACCACCTGTGGGAGCCCAATGAATTTGCCGTTTCCTGCTTCAGAATCATCATGTACTCCATCCAGGTACGGTACACACCTGTTGGGAAAAGACCAAGTTATTAACAGCCGAATTAAATCGATTTGAAATATGTGCACTTTCTGTTTCAAAGTACTACATTAGCATTACTTTAAAGGTATGTCATGCAACTTTTTACATCGGAGCGTGGGTGTACTGTTAGCCCCGCCCTCCTCTCTCTCGCTCCAGCACCTGTCAGTCACCTTTACGAGCCGTCATCCAGCCCCAGGCTTGAAGGCGGCAGCGTCCCTGAGGCCTCCACAGGCAGATGGAGAACACTGCTGATCACTGTGTTTCTCAGATTCACTCAGTTTTTTTATTTTTCCTGCTCAGCTGCATTGTGACTGCTGCTGATCTGGTTCTTGGGGTATTGTTTTGCTCTGAATTCTGCTTTTCTGAAGGCCCTTTATCCGGACTGTGTAGTGTCAGTCCTGCTGGGTCCCGTACCAACCAAGGGCAGGATCATTGCTGTTAGCAGGCTTCTCACTTTTAAATATTAGAAGCTGTATCAACATTTATTTCATGAGTTAGCCAAACAAAATGAGACGGTTGGCTGTTATCTGGTATTTGTGCCGGAGTCTGTAACCCCTCGGCCAAAGATGATTTGTGCGATTTTTAGGGACACTGCATGTGTTAGTTCCATCAGTCATTAGAAACGTCACATTTTATCCTTAAAGGCCTGATGATTCATTTACTCAATCAGCTTCTTACTGTGAGCAAAGTGCAAGAAATGTCTGCTTAAGTTTGAACAATTTTTTGTTTTGTTTGTCTGAGCTCTTCTCACTGGTCCAAAGAGGAAAAGGTGATGTTCTTCTGAGCATCGTCTTTCCAAACATGATCAGTGTGGATCAAATCCTCTTCGTCTCTGTGTGTTTGTGGTCGTCCAGGCTCAGCACTCCCACCACGTCATCCAACAGGTTCTGAATCACCTGGACACTCACAACAAGAACACACCGCGGGTCCGAGCCGGCATCGTCCAGGTCCTGCTGGAGACGGTGGCCATCGCTGCCAAAGGCTCAGTGGGTGAGTTACAGGTCCACACTGGTTCCCGCTGCTGGACCAGTTATTCGGGAGATGGTAGAGGAAATGGCAAAATATCATCCCTCTAATGTTTTGTACAAAAATGTCACCTAATTGATTTGTCGACAGAAAACAATTCCGATAATCAATCGATCATTTAAGTCATTTTCGAGCAGAAAAGTCGACCATTCTCATTCCTCAAGATTTTCTGCTTTTTTCTGTTTTATATGATCGTAAAGTCAATATCTTTGTGTTTGTGTTTCGGAGTGAAGACATCACCTTAGGCTCTGAGAAATAGTGATCGACATTTTCCCGTTAGTTTGTGACATTTTATAGATTAAACAATTAATTGATTCATCAGAAAAAGCTAAACAAACAGAACAAACTCCATCATATTAATCCATAATGACAGTAACCACTGGTTGCAGCCTTGTATGAAACTATAGGAAACTGACTGGATGTAAAGCTGGATAAAGGGAGACCCAAAAACATTCGTTGTCTTATCCTCGCGTACATTTATTAAGATGGAAGGCTTTTGGTTCCCTTTATTTAGTCATATATAATTATGAGGATCAATAAGTCCCTTAAGAGAAGTGTAGAATAAATTGTTTTCCGCAATGGAGACTTTGAACATAGCTCGGATTCCATGTCCCCAACCACCTCAGGACGCTTGAGAAATTCTTCCGGAGGTGGAAGTTAAAGATGTCGGGGACAGGGGCCTCAGCCAGCTGTTCCCGGCGAGCTCCCCTGCCAGGTCTGCCTCCAGGAGGGGGCCCCGTTCCCTGTTCCGGGCCATGTGCTGCAGCTCTTTGAATCCCTCTTAGTCTGGCTCCTCACCTGGGACCAGTTTGCTTTGGGAGACCACTACCAGGAGCCCCCAGGGTCACAGGGACGCAGAAACCCCTCCACCCCGGGAACATGGATTTTCAGAGGGGATAGAAATAGAAATAAATTAACAAACAAAAATGTATTCTTTAAATTTAACATTCAGTGTTAAATGAAGGTGAAAGATCCCTTCTGCTGAGGTGACTTAACATTTTTGTTAAGAATTGATTTAAATTACTTTATATAAACAACTATAAATTTAGATCATGCTGGGTGTTTTTGTATTTAATTCCTCCAACCTGTGTTTCGCTGCGTCTGCCTGGAAAAACACAAACCGACCTCCCTTCTGGACAGGAATGATTCAAGAGTCCAAAAGAAGCGACGTGTTCACCTTTGAAAGCGAAAACACGACTCCTCCCAATCTGTGGCTCGGTACAGTATGACAGTGTGGTTACACCTGTAGAGTGAATATATAGACAGACTCCCCCCCCCACACACACCTGGCATTAACAAAGCACCCTGGGTAATAATCACACGGTATTTATATTTATGTACAGCAGAAACACAAAGCGTAACGATGCTCAGATACACTTCAATTGCAACAAAATGTAAATATAGTCGCCCTAATATATACATATATACTATGTTTGATTTCATTTCAGTTGAATCTGAACAGTCAGAGTGACCAGAAAGACAGAAACATCTGTTTTTTACTTTAACTTTTGAGATATAATAATAAGAAGAAGAAGAAGAAAAGATATGTGTCTCTGAGCTTTCTGCTTCCAAAACAATTGAGGTAAATAGAATTTAGTTTGCTCACAGCAGCATTGAAGACGGACATGTAACAACCACAAATCCATTTGGAATTTGGGTGAATCAATCCTTTTTTTAAAAGTTAAGTTTTATTAGAGCAGAGTATCAGTGTTTGTGTTGAGTCCGTTCTATGGTACATGTTCCTCTACCCTGTACTGAGAGGTGTTTCTAATATTCTGTTCACCTCATTTACACTCGTGAAGAAGCAAAAGTATTAGAAACACCTGAACATATAATCCAGTCCAGTACACGAGTACTACGCACTTGGATTCATTACAACGTCCAGAGGTTTCTGCTCTTCTGTGCTAAAGCAGCACAGACACACCCAGGCTCAGTAAGTCTGAGTATGTGGGGGGAGTTGTGATGTTGGTGCTGTAGACTAGCACAGTGATGTCTCCACACCTGTGTAATGTTACCTCAGTAGATTAGAGTAGATTCAATGTTACCATGATGATGGATATCCGTTTCATCTGAGTGTGTCCAGTAGAGATGTATCCTGGATGTGTTTAGCCTAGCTTAGCACAAAGACTGGAAGCAGGGGGAAACTGTTAGCCTAGCTCCATTAAAAAAAACAAAACAAAAAAAAACCAGCTCTGCGTCTGTCTGATTGACAGGTTGTGTCAGTCATAGAAACAGAAATATTCAAACAAAACCCAGGTTCCTCTAGATGGGCGCTGGAAGGAAGTGGTGTTAATAAAATAATAATTTTAGTTTTTACCAGACTGAGAGATGATTTAACCCTGTTAGAGAAAGGATCTCTAGCGATGTGTAGATGTTCATGTTTGTGTTAAAAGGCACAGGTTACATATTTGAAAAATGTTTTTCTCAAAATGCATCAAGAGTCTTTTTGTCTCGGTGTTATTTCCATAATTTTTTTATGTAACGTGCCAAAGGCGGGGAGGGCGAGCCGGTCAGCACTGACTGTGTCGTAATCTGAGGTGTTGCTTTTTGTGACAGAGTGAATTAAGACAACTGGACCAGAGAAGACGTGTGAACGTGACCAACAGCACAGATACAAATCTGTTACTGGGGACTGCACTTTACTGCAGTTTATGTCCATATTAAACGCCCAGAGTTCTCTGGGGACTCCTAACGAATCCTTTAAAGCCTAACTCAACGAAGTTGTTCAGTCTGGGTTCGTGTATCGTTTGGTCATTCGATTGTCCTTTCTGAAACGGGTGTTTTCGGTTTTTGTGGGCATCAAAAAAGGAAAATAAAGGTGTGTTTTCATATTGAAGTCGGTCATCAAAACCAAAAAACAAGTCTAATTTCTGTTTTTGAGAGTTTTTTCAGTTATTTTGATGACTCACTTCAATATGAAAACGCACATTAATTCTCCTCTTTTGATGCCAAAAAAAGAGAAAAATCTAAATTCTGACCCGTTTCTGAAAATAAAATCAGTTGACCAAAAGATACACGGACCAGTCAGATTTTTTATTTTATTTATTTATTTATTTTTTTTGATGAGGCATAATATTAAAGATCCTGTTCAGCCAAACACTCATCAAACTCTCAGAGCATTATTATAAAGATACCAAATATATCAGGTTGAATTTTGGGAAAATGTGTATAAAAATTGGTTTTATTGTAAACATCATACAGCTGGAATAAAGAACTGGAACAGCCGATACAGACTTTATATTAAACTGTCAGACGCTGTGGAATAAGATGCATTTTAAAACCTTAAATCTAGTTCAGTGGAAATGAAGAAAATTAGATGTTAAGGGGTTAAATGAGACTAAAACATTTGCTTTCAAATGAAAGAAGTAATTTTAGTGAAATGTTTGACTGTCGCTGCTGCTTCACATCACACAGAAGATGAGCTGGTAGTTTCCCTGTTGTTGTTGTTGAGAGAATGTTCCTTAATTCTCCGCTCAGTTTTTCATCCTGAGTCTTTAGCTTTAATATATCTCTTCTGTGTGTGTGTGTGTGTGTGTGTGTGTGTGTGTGTGTGTGGGATTGCAGGCCCCACAGTGCTGGAGGTGTTCAACACGCTGCTCAAACACCTGAGGATGAGCGTGGACTTTGAGCTGGGCGAGAGCTCCAGGAGGAATTCCAGCACCAGCGTTTCATCCGGCCGCGGCAAAGAGAGCGAAGAGAGAATCGTCCAGAACGCCATCATCCAGACCATCGGTACAACAGGCTTTTTACTTCCTGTCTTATTATAGGATTAGTTTTTCAGATTTGCCTCACATGCTCATATCTACTTTAAAAGAGTGATTGCTCGCTGTAATCAAAAGATGTTTTTGTTCTGTGCAAAAATGCTCTTCAGGTGAAGCTCAGACTTTTCGAGTGGAAATAACGATATCAGAATAAATAGAGGGGAGATTGTCTTCGTGTTGGAGTGCTGACTCATTGCCTCTCGTGTCTTCCTGCCAGGCTTTTTCGGTGGAAACCTGCCAGACTACCAGCGAGCTGAAGTCATGATGTTCGTCATGGGCAAAGTGCCAGTGTACGGGACCCCCTGCCACACCTTGGACACCGTCAAGATTGGGTGAGTCACGCATTCGTTATCCAAAGACGCTGGGGGGGTTCCCACGTACTGCTGCTGCTGCAGCCAGTCGGCTCACAGCTCCTAAAAGCCCGTTCTGCTGAATGTGGAGACAGTTTGGCTCCAAACGTGTTGGCTCCCCTCTGTCTCTTCGTTCCCAGTTAACCCAATCAACAAAGACACAGAGCATACTGAGCTGTTTTTAGGTTTGTGATAGAAACATGGCCCTGGTTTTACTGCAACTGAAATTAAAGCACTCGCATCTGCTATTTAAATCATTTGCAGTCATTTGAAAAATTATGTTTGTGCATAAATCAGTCGGGTGACGCTGAATATGACACCAGCCAAACTGCTTCCGTCAGTTTGCGGCCTAAAGAGCTAATTAGCGAGTCAGCTGTAGCACACTGAACAGCTTAAAAAGTTACGACGTCAGTCAGTTTAGATACTAAATTGTTATTCTTCAATACCACTGCACCACAACACACCGTCAGTTCTTGGGTTGTAAGCTGCCGTTGCTAGCAGAGGTTGTATCAAACTCATACACCGGCCTGACTGCTGAGACTTGGAGGAGCATTTCTGATGTACATGTGATGCATCTACAAAGACCTTTCATTAGAAGAAAACTGCTAACCATATAAAATCATTTGACATTCACTGCAAAAATGAACAACTTTTGTCATTTCAGTTGGACTTTAAAGAAAGACGAGACAAGCATGTTTGTTTGGTGTATGACTCGCAGTGTAACCTCTATAAGCAGAATCTGTAGACTTTGGTATCGGTTCTGGTTTCTGTTTGTAGTCCAAGTAATATTGACCAATCACGTTTGAGCGGGCTTTGGTTGCATGCAGGTAAACGGTCTGTGTGGAGAGCAAAAGAGTAATCTCTGAACCAGTCAGCTATTGTCTGACGAAGCTTTTTATGAACCTCTGAACCGTAGAGATTAGCTTTTACTAGCTTTTTAAAAATGTGTCTGCAATTCAAATTGTTGTCAGATGATAGCCAATGGGTGCTGAGATTGCTAATTGGACTGTAAACAACGACCGAGGGGTTTCTCACGAGGTTCGAGGTTGCTCACAGTGAGATTAGAAAAATGTCTCTCCACCCTTTTATGTTACTGACGTGGCGCCCCCGTGGCTAAGGGGCTGAGACTCTGTCTATAAGCTGCAACGTCCGTGGTTCGAGTCTGGCTAGGGACCTTTGTGCATTTCTACTGGTGCTGTCTAATAAAGCTGTAAAAATGCCCCTAAACACCTCATCTGGCTCCTCATCACACAAGTTGCTGTGAGCAGTTCATAGTTTTGATTGGATACAAAAATTGGATACAAGTTAAATACAAAATCAACATATTTAATCAAACTGGTCAAACAGCATCTTTGAACAGACATGATCAATATAATTTTGATCATCATGAGACCCAGAAAATCGAATAAATAAATAAAACTACCCATCCAAACATTAAGAGCTTAAGAAATTCTCAGTCCTGTGATTCCTTCTTGGATCCTTGTTCATTGTTATTGACAGTAATCAGCAGAACTCAGTTTAACACGCGGCCAGTAAGATGCATGCATTGTTTTAGTTAATTGAAGGAGGTGAAACACAAACAAGTCACAGGAAACAGTTTTCCGTGTAGCACCAGACTCGGAACATGTTGGAAGAGTGTTTGGAGAATGAAAATATTCTCTCCTTCTAATCCAAAGTGAATTGTGTCTTAATCTGTCCTCCCTTCACCTCCTGGACACCCAGCAGTCAAAACAAGCTAATCCCTCCAGCCTCAGGAGTGCAAGAACAGATAATCCCAAATCAAACGAACACTGTCCTCCTCCTCCTCCTCTTCCTCCTCCTCTTCCTCCTCCTCCTCCTCGCAGACCAACTGGCTCACTCTCTCTCTTCTCCTTTTCGGGTTATTGCCGGAGGAGAGAAATTTGACTCTGCAGCTTGTCGGTGTTACTGAGTGGAAGTCTGATAGCGCTGCACTCTCACAACATTATAAACTGTCAACATTCAAGAGATGCTGCTTACAAGACGTTTACTCTTCCTCCTCACTGAGGTCACGCTGAGGTCACACTGAGGTCACGCTGAGGTCACACTGACGCACAGATCTGACATCAGTCTATTAAAGTTTGCCGGTCAGTTGTTGGACTGCAGCTGATACGATGGAGGCATCGACTTGATTGACAGACGATTTGTCTTTGCACTGCTTTGAATTCATTAAATGTTTTTATTATGTTTTTCGTTTCTTTGATTTAATCAGTCTGAGCTTCTGCATCTTGCTAAGAATAAAACTATGGGGGGAAATACTACATTTAAAGGTGAATTTCAGCCCAAAATCAGCACGTTGAGCTTCTTCGCCGGTCGACCTCGTGTTACTTTCCGAGCCTCAGTTTTGGCACCCCTGCTGTACCAGTGCAGTGGCCTCATTTAAAATTAATTAGGAAGCTGCAATAATCTAATAATAATAATAATAATAATAATAATAATAATAATCTAATAATTGTCATTTTATAATGCACACAGAACACGGCCTTGGAGCCACGTTCATATGGCCCAGCAGGGCTGAGAGTTTCTGTCTAGAAAATATATAATTACTATAATTCAGAGAGCTGCTCTACTTGCTGCTAAACGTGTGTGTGTGTGTGTGTGTGTGTGTGTGTGTGTGTGTGTGTGTGTGTGTGTGTACTGAAGAAATCAGGAATGTTGTCGAGCACAAATTGCCATTTGGAAACAAAAAAGAGACTCTGATTGTAGTGTTGGTTCTGACAGAATATTCGTCTGATGTGTTTGTTTTGGTCGCCCAGGCACCAGGGTACCAAGCGGATCCAGACCATGCTGCTCAGCTCTCTCATCATGGTGAGTCCTTCTCTTTAACCCTGGTCGCTGGTCACATCAGCAGATTCTGCAGGTTGTGTTGACTCCGTCAGATGGGATCCATTAGTGGAGAATCTGAACTGGCTTTAACAACATGTGCAGCACTTCATAAGTGTGACTTGGTTTGAACTAAAGGGGAAAATTATTATTATTATGTACTGAACCAACTCAAAGGCAGCTAGATAAGTTAGTGTTTTCACTCCTCCAGGATGGTTCATCATTTTACCTGACTGGAGTTCTCAGGCACGTTCGGGACGTCACAGCTCATGTGAACATAACAACTACCCAATACCCAATATACCCAATTATATTTATCAATCAAACCAGATGAAACCAATCAATTAGTTAAACTTCAAGCATGTCTCAAGGATATAAAAACCTGCATGACCAGCAACTTTCTGATGTTAAACTCAGACAAAACTGAAGTTATTGTTCTTGGTCCCGAACAGCTCCGAAACACATTATCTAAAGACATAGTTCCTCTAGATGGCATTGCCCTGGCCTCCAGCACCACTGTAAGGAATCTCAGAGTAATCTTTAATCAGGATTTGTACTTCAACTCCCACATAAAACAAACTTCAAGGACTGCCTTTTTTCACCTACGTATCAGGCACATCCTGTCTCAAAAAGATAAGGAGTCGGTCTAGACCTGCTCTCTATGAAAAAGTGCCCTGAGATAACTTTGTTATGATATGGCGCTATATAAATAAAACTGAACTCACATTTAACCTCAATGAGCCTAATGTGACTTGAATCACGTGTAAACTGTGATCTTTGGTGAAATCAAAGCATTTTGACAAATTCTCAACAAAACAACTGCAAAACAAATCTAAAATACAGAAATATATCACCGCTAATTTGATTAAAATGAGCAAAAGAATGTGCCGCGTAATTTAATAATACATTATTAAAGTACTTTATTGGAACTCAATTTTATTTGGTTATAGAAATTTTCATTTTCAAAACGTTCCTTTGGCGATTCCCCTCTTTCACAAAGTCCTAATTATTTATTTGATATTGGCCGTTTCATAGTTCTGGTTCCTGAGGGGTTAAAACTTCAGCCCTTCCTTCTCCTTCATCATGTTCTTCTGTGAGAGACCCTCATCTCGCAGAGACGAGGAGGCACAGGTGGCACCAACACACCCAGCACTGATGCGCACACACACACGCGCGCGCACACACACGCGCACACACACGCTTGTTTTCCTCGTGCACATTCTCAAAGCGATTTATTACGCCGTCCGTCTGTCTTCGTCATCTCCTCTCCTCGCTCCCCCTCCTCGCCACCACCTGGCTTCTCAGTGCAGCTGGAGGAGGGGTGAAAGGTCAAAATATTTATAACGCCATGCAGCTGCAGATGGGGCCGAGCGGAGGAGGGCGGGGGGGAAACAGGAGTGTGTGTGTGTGTGTGTGTGTGTGTGTGTGTGTGTGTTATCGGTCTCCTGTGACACTGCAGACTGTCGGGGCAAAACCCAGATGTTTGAGAGCTGCTAGTCAGGAGCTGAGTCACTCGCTGGTTTGGTCTCTTCATCTGTGAGCTGAGAACATGAAATCCACAGAGAGTTCAGACAGTAAGAGCGACAACACGTAACAACACTGCAGGAACTGGACGTGTAGCCGTTTACATGAATCCAGCCTCAGTGTCCTCCAGCTTCCCTCCTCTTGCATATTTCCTCATTTTATAAAAGATGCAGCGTAGCTCACCTGGTAGAGCAAACCATTTGGGCTGAGTCCTGCCTCTCTCTGCCTCCTTGGAATCCTTGGCATCCTTGGAATCCTTGGCATCCTTGGCATCTTTGGCATCCTTGGAATCCTTGGCATCCTTGGAATCCTTGGCATCCTTGGCGATTGGAGTCTTGGATTCTTAAGTGCAACGAACACCAGCTGCATCAAATCATTTGATGCTGGAAGCAGACAAAGTGTCGATGTGTCGATCTGGGGAATTAATGAATGCTTTGTTGCTGAGAAATATGACTGTTAATGCATATAATATGCATAATGCAATGACGCGTGACAAATGTCTTGATTTAAATTATAATCTTGCTCATTTTAGAGTGTTTTTAATTATTATTATGGCCATTTTATGCTTTAATTTGGTGGTGGACAGTTGAGAGATGACAGAGGGAGAATGACGTGCAACAAAGGCCTCTGGACGGGTTCATGGTCGGCGCCTTGTTTGTGTTTTTTAGGCCAAGTTCATTCAGCTGCTTGTATTAAATCAACACTGACAGGTTTGAGAAGGTTTGGAGCTTTTATTAATTGAAAAAAGATTTTATTTTTATCCAAATAAGATGTCAATTTGATTAAAAAAACAAAACAATATTAGCACAAGGTCAAAGTCATTGGACGTTTTCCAGAGCTTTCAGCCACATCTTGTTGGCCTTCTTCAGCTAATGGATATCAAATAGAAGGGAATAATCTTGTGCACATCCACAAAACCTCAGTTAGAAAGGAGCTGGATACCAGAAAGTTACTAAAATACCAGCACACTGGAATCAGAGCTGGACACGTTGGATAGCTAGGATCAACATTTCAACCCAGGAGAACAAAAGTGTTTTTCAGGGCTGAAGCAAAGATGCTAAGGTGCCATTTCTTTTTCTTTTGGGCGGTATTGAGGAGGTCTTTCTTTCATGCTGACAAAAATGTATATATATATATATATAAAAGCTGTT
>LKNJ01004432.1:37850-69880 GCA_002120245.1 Maccullochella peelii
CGGCTCACACCTCCCTCCCCTCCCTCCCCCTCTCTCCCCCTCTCTCCCCCCTCTCTAACCTCAGGTAACCTCTGGCTTTAAGTCCAAGTCCATGGCAGCTGCGTTGCCTCCGCCCTTCCTGGATCCGCTCTTCTCCATCTCTCTGATGGAGGACAGCGAGCTGAGGCAGCTGGTGCTTGAGATCCTGCACAACATCATCGATCGCCATGACAACCGTGCCAAGCTACGCGGCATCAGGTACAAAGCAGACATGTCAGACTGCACATAAACACTAGTGTACATCACTGCACACTGCTCCTGTTGTTCTGCTTACAGTGTAAATGATCCACATTTGACTTTAACCTTTGAGAGCATTTAGAGAGAAGAAACTCAAGTGCACTTTGTTGGAAGTCCCAGTGGCTCTGATGCTGGTTGCCATAACTGGTTTTCCATTAATAACTGGTCTAACTGATTTTGTGTCTGTGTCGTTGCAGAATCATTCCTAATGTTGCAGCATTGAAGATTAAAAGAGAGAAGATTTCCAAGCAAGACGTTGCATTCATGAAGAAGGTAGAAAATCTTTCTGCAGAGCTGAACTGTTCTTATATTATCAGCTGAGGTCTCAAAGGAACCTGTATGCTTCTGTTCCTTCATGGTGGATGGCCGCTTGGATTCCCAGACGTTAAAATGGATTCCAGGTTGTCAGTGTATCAAAACATTGACAGAAACGTCTCAAACCTCTACATAACCCCTTTTCCCCCGTCTATCCAAATGATCAGCATGTTTTTTCCAAAATGTGCCAAAAATGGTTCAATACACAACTTCCATTTGTCGCTCTCGTTGTTAGCGGTTTGTAATGGTCATGCAGCCCATTGCCCATCCAAAATATACCTTTTGAGTATCGCTCTTACCCAGCCAACATAAAGTGGCTGCACAGAGATAATAAGCTGCTCCTTTTTAAAGATGACAGGTTGAATTCATGGCTTTTATAATAGATCCCGAAAAGAAAAAAATCTCAAGACTAAAACAAGAAATCAAAATACGACAGTTACACGCAGTAAGAGGTGGCTTATCAAACCTGCTACTTAAAAAGTTCAATAAACCAATATAAAATACAAAAGATTAGACACTAGAACTTGAAATGAAAACCAAATGCTCATATTAACGAAAGATAATTTGCAGAAGTGATTGCATTAGTAAGACGTGGTTGCATCTTCAAGCTTCAAAGTTCTCATTGGAGGAGGTTGCAGAGCTTATTGACCCTGGCAGGAAAAAGCCCGGTCCCCATCAGCACATGACATTTCCAAAAAGGGCCCACAGTTTAAGTTGTTCACCTGTGAATCACACCTGAGCTGTGACCTTTACCCACGCGCCACACACCTGAAAGAACAACCACAGGGCTGGAACTTGTCACTGGACGTTACCTCAACTCCCTTTGCCAACATCATCACCAGCGTTCAGAGAAAAATGAAGCCACCTCACCATCTCTCATTCGCTGTCAGAGGTCGTTAATGGCATCTAATTCTATTCATTAGTGGTGAATAGAAGTCGTTGGCCTTCACTTTCCATTAGGCTCCACGTCAAGCATATGAATGCAGGAGCAAGGCTGTGACAGCGTGCATTTGTATTTATTTTATAAAGACCATCTCTGAGACACGGGGTTATTTTAATTAATGAATTAAAAAGTTAATGGGATTAATCCTTTCAGGAGATGCACTGTGGCGTTTTCTTTTGCATTTTCTAGCACATTTTCATTTACGTCCTGTGGAGTGGAGCTGTTGTATAACATATTCAGTATAGGCTTACAGCTAACGGTTATATGTATTATTGATGAATCTGTTGATCTTTTCTTTCTAAAAAATGTCAGAAAATTGTTAAAAATGGCTGTCGTCATTTCCTAAAGCTCAAGGTGACATTTTCAAATGTCTTGTTTTGTCCCACCAACAGTCCAAAACCCAAACGTAATCAGTGTGTTATCACAGAAAACAAAGAAAAGCAGTAACTGAGAAGGTAGAACAGGGAATCAAAATAGTTCACACTGTAGTTTATTTGGACTTAATCCCACACACACCGACCTGCTGCCCCAAATACTCACCAGAGCACCAAATGTGGATTCATCCACCACTGAAAATAGTCCCTAACTTCTTGCACTTTTTCGTCTTGTTTGCTAAAAACTGCAGTGCAAAAAAATTACTGAGCCTTTTTAAAAATTAAACTAAATATTTGTGAGGAGTTTTTTTTTTTTTTTTTAAAGATTTACATCTTCAGTAGGAACCAATGGGCTTGGAGCTGGGAGGGAAGTCAGAAAGTTCTTAGAGACGGACTAACACGCTGTGGGTTTGGATCTTTGCATGAGGTTTGTTGACAATAAGAATTAGCAGAATTATCCTTTAAGGTAGCTCATAAGTGCACCTGGTGCCTGCACACCATTCAGGCGAGGAGAGGAGCAAAGCTGCCGAGTTGGAACAGGTGTTGAAGAAATCTTCCAGACAGACCTGGGAAGCCCAAACAGGCAGTAAAGGTGAACGGGGAGCGTATGTCAGTGGCCCCTGTCGGCAAGGTCAGCAACTCCTGGAAGGATTTTGTCTGGGTCATGCTCAAAGCCTGTCTGCATGCCAACACTCAGCAGTGGTCACGAGCTCTGGTGGTTTTCTGATTCTTCCCTCTTTCATCTCCAGCATGGCCAGCAGCTCTACCGTCACATCTACCTGGGCAGTAAAGAGGAGGATAACGTCCATAAAAACTTTGAGCTGCTCTTCACCACCCTCGCTGTTCTGACCATCGAGCTGGCCAACGAGGAAGTGGTCATCGACCTCATTCGGCTCGCCATCGCTCTGCAGGTAACCTTGGTTATTTATCTTAACAGATCTTAATCAGATGATTTGGTGGCGTTTTATTATAAATGTTGCTGTGCTGCTGTTGCATGAAGCAACCTGCAGTTTAATTACCTCACAAGCAAAAATAATCTTCTTTAATCTGATAACAATCTAACAAATAAGAATAATAAGATTAACAGCAGTGAATATGTTGAATTGTAGTATTGCACAAAACCTTTATACGAGGTTGTACAAAGCTATAACATTTAAACAAAGAATGCAATCCGAAGTATTGATCAAATAATAAATGGAAAAGAAAATAGTTAACTCAGTGGAGTGGGAGAGGTCCCCAAATCCCTTACTTCAGTAAAAGCAGCAATGGCCCAATGCAAGTACAAGTATCTGATTACAATTAAAAGTTCTTCATTCAAATGTAAAACTAAACACGTCAATAAGAGTAAAAAATAGAAAGAGAATAAGATGGAGAAGAGCAGCAGAGTTGAGTTTGGCTGTTTTTCAAATAGATGAAGCAAAGGAGGAAAATAAGGTGAAAGGTGAAGATGTAAAAAGACAAAAATAAGAAAAGACAAATCAATGTAAGAAGAACAGAGGTTCCAAATTTCTCTTGTTGTGCGAAAACTTAATTAACAAATTATTAACTTGTGCACAAGAAGTCCACAACATAAAAAGAAATGCATATTTCAAGAACTCAAGGGCTCCTTTGAAAGAAGGAAGAAAGAAACTTCAGGTTGAGTACATTTTCTTAAAACTGCAGATAATCTCTTGAAGTCATTGTGTCACTGAAACTGTTTCCTGATGAAGTTAAACGTAGGGCTGCATGATACAGTGCAATAAAAATCATATTGCGATTGCGTTTTCTTACATCTGGAGAACAAGATTTGTAGGCCGGGGAATCTCTGCAGCACCGCAGCACTTCATTATAATGCTGTTTGGTCCCACATTTTACCTTCATCACAAATTGCAGCTTCTGTGATTTGGAGGTTGCACTGCCCTAGTTTAGATTTAAGATCTTCACCTCACGACAGTTAGATTTATGTCATGTAGAGTGTAAAGTCTGATTCTGCAAAGAAATCAGTAACTCCAGCTCTCAGATAAATTATAATAGTTGGGGAAAGTAGAAAGTCTCCCAAAATGGGAATACTGAAGTAAAGTAGCAGAACCTCAAAGTGAGTAAGAGTGCTCGGTTACCTCCCCCCTCTGGACCTCTTACAACTCAGCATTCTTTATGGTGCTTTAATCCCACGTCTCCTCGATGGTGATGATGGTGTATTTAGGGCGTCAGGTGGCTGATGAGGAGCTGTGCTGTCGTCTTCAGCAGCAGAGTCCTTAATGCCGTTAGACTGGAGACCGCACGCAGGTCCAATTAAACCTCCTACATGTGAGACGGAAGAGAGGTGTGAAGAAACTCTGCACACACACACAAACCCAGCTGCTTGTTTGTGTGTCACGCGAAGATCTTATCATTCCAAAATGTCACAGCGACAAGAGACACACACACACACACACACACACACACACACACACACACACAATCGTAGCACCATGTGTACCTTCACTGGAAACATGCTTAACCCTTTTAGTCCGATCTAATGAGATATAATCATGTCACTGATGAAACATACAGGGTTTACAGAGTGGAGGAAGGTTGCCTCTGGAGGTCAGAGGTCGCAGTTTGATTGTGTTCCCACTCTGTCAGTTAAAAGGTTGTCGTCAGGGTAACGAGCCCGGGGTGACACAGCGAGCATGGAGGGCTGAATATGGTGAACTGCATGTCTGCGCTGCCTCTGATGTGTTTCTGCGGTAATTTGTTAATTACAATCCTGATGGGAAATAACGAGTTGCTAATAGTCATGTACTCCTATACTTTTACATGTCAATCTGTTGGTCTGCTACTAATGATTATTTTCATTATCATTTAATCTGCAAATTTATTTTTTCGATTAATTGCTTAATCTATGAAATGTCAAAAAATGCTCATCAAAACTTCCCAGAGCCCAAAGTGTCCCCTTTAAATGTCTTGTTTTGTCCAGTCAGCAGTCCAAAACTCCAAAATCTTCAGTTTTCAAAGATTTATGACAAAGAAAAGCAGCAAATAAACATTGTAAGTAATTAATAAGTAAAAATCCGCCCTCACAAACGGTCGTCTTTACGGGAGCCCTGTAATGATTTCTTATTGTTAACCTGTTTGCTAATGTGTGACTGGTTTGTGCAGGACATGGCTCTGGCTAACGAGGAGAACATGCCGATGTTTATTCGCTGCGGCATCATGGCGTTGGTGGCGGCGTACCTCAATTTCCTGAGCCAGATGATCGCAAACCCCCCCTTCTGTCAGCACGTCAGCAAGGTGCATCACCGACTCATTCTGACTTCAGTCGGGTTAAATGTCATCGGTTCGAGTGTTGATGCAGCTTCACGGTTCCTGAGCTCTTGATGGGTGTCAGAGAACGTGTTGTAAAATGTTCCTCTTGTAAAACCTGCTCTTGCTTTGCAGACTGAATACTTTTAAGTTCATTAATATGCTGATGATGCACCACTTTTTTATAGCTGTTAAACCTAGTTTGTAGTTGTAGTTATTGTCATTTCTCTTTATTTACCTGCTGTGCAGTGAAATGGTTCACAACTACATACCACTTGCTGTTTCCGTGGTTCTCTCTCCAGGTTATTGAGCTGAGGAACATGGATGCTCCGTTCCTCCTCCCGGAGCACATCTTCAGAGACAAGTGTCCGTAAGTATCCGCTACTTAGCAGAATGGAGGTTTTCTAGAGACAGAAATAACCTGATGGGTTGAGTTAAGGCTCAACACAGTTTTACGTCAGTTGTAGAGAATAATGGACTTGGTGACCATTATTACCTTACGGGGCTTACATAACCAAATCCAATCAACCCCCCTTAAAACCCATCATGGTACTGGGGCTGACTGTCAAACCTTTAACGCTCTTTTTGGTACAAACAGAAATGTGTCAAGTACCAAAAGTTGACTAACGTCTTGTGAACTAATTCTTTAATTAGTTCCAGACTGTGTTTCATTTGGGCAAGGTTCTTCTGAACAAAAAACTCAAAATTACATTTTTAAGAACTAGTTTTGTAGAGAAAATGTTTATATTCATAAAAGTAAAGTGTCAAAAAAGTAAAATTTTGGTATCAGACCCAAGACTCATTAATATTGAAAATATACTGTCTCATTTCACCAGCTCCAGTTTGTTTGAGTGATTTAAACTTCATTAGACCTCTTAGTCAATGTATGTTCTCAGTAAAACATAGTCATCCTCAGATATACAGTAGATCACAATCTGTTTCTTCTTAAACTTCACCAAGATTCTCAAAACTTCAGTCTTGTGTGCTGCTTCTGTCTTCTGTCATATATAAATGTGATTGTTGCTTTTAAAAACCATGAAAAACTCTACAGACATTTCTGTTGTTGTTTCTCAAAGAACTCAGGAAGCCCATGAGGTGAGATTTTTGGAGATTTACTTCTTGAAAAAAGACAAAACAACAACCCTAAAATCTCATGAAAACAGGACGGCTTAAAGCCAAAGACGAGATAAAAATGTCGGGGATGTTCAGAACATTCTGCTAAACCCTTAAATCTCTTGTTTGTGTTTTAACCATTATGTATCAAGATATTTTCCCGCAGCATCCTGTTTAAAATCCACTGGCTTACAAACATTAAAACTCGGCAGTTTCTTAGTTACAACCACAGTCTGAAACTTTTAGCCACCGAGCAGCTGTCCTGCAGCAGGCAGAGCTTTCTTGTGGCCTGAGACACGCTGCTGATGTCAACATGAGTGTCCTTCTGTACACAATCCCTTGCAGTCTGGGACCACCTCCTGTACTAGTTTGGATCACTCTCCAACTTCTTTTCCACATATTTGCTTGCAGGAGGACAGAGAGTCAAATTCTGGCATCTTGGTGTCGTTATTTCAGACCTCCAGTATTCAAATGCCCTGGAACCACAAATTGAATCAAGGAGAAAAAACACATCATGCAGTCATTCTCATCTTTACCCAGAGCCCCGAAATCACCAGGCATCTGCTGATAAAACCTGATTATGAGATTATAAGAACCAGGATCTATTTCAGCTTTTAAATCCCCGTCCTAGTATCACCCTCTGCTGTGAAAGAAGCCGGGATTTTAAATACTAAATTTGGACGTGAGTGCTTTAGAGCTTCTGGACTTCTCTGTTCTGCTTCATTTAGATTATCTGGACACCCCAAACGTTTATGCAAATTCACCACCAAATCATCCAAATACACTGTTTTCCTCCCTCTCCTTCTTCCTCCCAGACTGCCTGAATCTTTGGACAAAGAGGACAGACTGCTGTACTTCCAGACAGCCGACATGGCGGAGTGTCTGGCCGGACCGGGATACAACGCAGAGAGACTTTCCATTCCATACGTTCCCCAGGTCACAGGTACGACCGGCCGGGCCACGCGCCGCAAACTACACGAAGCTTCACAGGCAGGCTGTTGCTATTATATGATATGCTACTGGGAAGCCTGGAGGTTTAAACCAAATATAACTATCTGAAAACATTTTGAACTTCTTCAAATGCGGTTTTCTTGAAACGTCTGACAGGTATTTGCCTGTATATATTTTTACTAATTTCAAGAAAACAGCTGAAACAATTTGGACTTGTTTTAACTTATTTGCACATTTCTGTTTCTTGTTTATCCCCTTAAAATCAGCCTGACTCATGATTACAAGTTGCTGCTTTGCAGTCAGTTATTGTTCCACAGAACTTAATTTTAAAATGCTGGTGCGGATCCCAAAGTCTCCAAAGATAACCAAGTATCATGTGTATAAAATGATGCACAAGACATCTTCAATTCAATTCAGTTTTATTAATATAGCGCCATATCATAACAAAGGCACTTTTTCATATAGAGCAGGTCTAGACCGACTCTTTATATTTACAGAGACCCAACAGGTCCCACTTGACGGAACGGTGCAGCCATGAAAATTATGGAGTCTTAAGTTTGTCAACATCAAATAGCTTTAATAAAGAGTTTAAACACGTAGATACAAAGCATATATGATACTGTCGTAGAGCATTAAAAGTGTCTCTCTCTCACTGAAGTAGAGATTTAGAGAGAGAGGTTGTAAAATAAATTTAACATGGAGATTGTCGTCCTTTGGTACACTGTGTTAAATTTTTATTTCCCTTCGTTATAAACTCCCAGTGCCCCCGAGGACTGTTGGCACTCTTGGTGAACATTTAGATGAAAGGGCTTTGAAGGATTAACAGCTTAAGGAGTTGTTTAGTGAACAGAAACTAAACTTTAAAAAACCCATTGTGTGATCAGCTTTATTACGCAGAAGGTTGTCACAGTCGTCGCCGTCCTCCCCGGGAGTTTAAAAGGATATTTTGTGTTAGAACAACATGAACTTGTGTAAGATTTTAGGAACTAAAATAGTTGCTTCTCCAGGAAAGATTAATCCTCAAGACACTTTTCTTTCATTTTTAAAATCTAGCCTTGGAAGTAAATCTAAAATTTGTACAAACCCAAAGCAAGGAAAATATTATTTCATTCTTTCCAAGGATCTACTTTGCCTTTGTTCAGCTAAAGTGATTAAGAGAGTGATGAAATAATCCACAGTGGAGGAAGCGACCGCAGAACCCTTGAAATTAAGACATCAGTTTGGTTGAACTACACTTTGATTTTCACCAAATCAATCAGGAAGCAGGTTGAGAAATGTGCCTGTTATTTGGCTGGTCTTTGGTCTAACAAACGCGGTGTGCTTCTGTTTTCTTCCCTCTGCCATGCTTTCATCTAACATCAGTGCTTTACACAGTAGGGAAAATCCTCCACAGGTGCAAGCAGACGTCCAGAGGTAACCAGCTAGAGAAGCGCTGTAGACGATCCCGCTGTGCAGTTACTGTCACTGATCTCCTGCCAGTATAGTTGGGTTTAGTTTAGCTGGAACGACTGCAGACAAACGATTTTAAAGCATTGACAAAGGCAAAACAGGTGTTTATGTTACCACTGGAGACAAACCACCATATGAAAGAGGTAGTTTGAGAGAAAAATCCTATTATATAGAGGAAGTAGAAGACTAGACTGCTAGACCAGATATCTCAACAACACATCATCTGCGTAAGCTTCAGCCATACGTTTAAAAACTGAAAACTGTCTCCTACTGAACTGTAAAGTCGGATGTATGTGCACCGGAGGCTTCAAGTTTCTACATCACACTTGTGTAACTTGCATACTGGACCATGATTGGCTAGTCGTGATGCCACAAAATCATGCTTTTAGGTACATGTCTTAAAACTCAACTTCACTTGAACTCTGGTGTCAAACATCCAAGTAAAGTAACGCTAAGAAAAGACGTCCTGATTGGACAGTAGAGGCGATGTCACCGTAGCTGTGAGTGCCGTTGTGGTAATGACAGATGGTTGAGGCTGAAAAGGTCCACTGAGCTACACAGGACCCAACCACATACCAACACTGGCAGGAAAACTGTCCCACACCCTTAGATGATTGAATTAACTTCAGATAAATCCTTGTAGCTTTTTGTGTATTCCTTGTTGGCTGTTGTGTGTAGCTGTAGGCATCATACTGTTTACAGAAAAAGAATGGTTTGATCATTTTTTCAACTGTTTTGCTTGCATTGCATCTGGATACATTACCGTGAGTACATACCTATGTATGTAGACTATGAATATTATAGTAGTTTATGTTTGTTGTCTTGCTTAATGCTGCTAATATAGGAAGTTTAATTTGTGTTGAGCTGTCGGCTCGTTTAGTTTTGTTATAAATGCTTTCCATCCAGTGTATCTGGTGGGTCCTTTGCAAATAGCAGCGGCTAGTAGTCACAAGCTAAAAGAGCCCGTTAGCTCGCTGCTAGCTGCAGAGATTACAGCTAAAGACATTTATTGTGTCACAGTTCTGTTCAGTCAGTATGAAAGAAAAATACATTAGCTTTATTACAAGATGAACTCGTACTGTTTTAAGGTCTTTAGTCAACATGATGGTGTCAGACTTGTTTTCCTTCAGATTTGTCACAAAACTGTTTACCTCTCTTTCCCGAGTTTTTGGTCTCTGATCCGAACTGCTGGTTTCTTATGTCAGTGATATTAAAATTAAGGATAATTCTGGTGTAGTTCTGTATTATAGATAAGAGCCAAAAGCCAAAACTATAGTTGAAATGTAAACACACACTCTCTCACTTCTGGTCGGTTTCCTCATGAGTGCCTTCAGGCCGGCTGCTGAGTCATACCTGTTCAAGGTGCAGCACACAGGTCGCTGTGACTCATGCAAACAGCAATTATAACGTGCTGCTGTTTTCTGTTTCTCCTGTCTGTCTGTTTTCACACCTCATCTCGTCCGTTACTGTTCTGACCTTGTCAGATGACCTTGACGTCGTGTTGTTCCTCGAGCTGAGGAAGTAGCTGTATTTCTGTGGGGTTTTATTTTTACCAGTGCAGCGTGGATGCACACTGAAGTGCTTGAGGCGGTGGTATTAAGACGGGCCCTCCTGAGGGACGAGGTACCTGTGAAGTTTATCGCTCTGCAGGATCAGATGGATTTGTTCCTTGTTGTATTAAAATAGAACATCTAAATAGAATCAGAGAATGTCTGGCTGTGTGGAAAATGGAGTTTGGTGTTACGGAGTGGAGAAGTCACTGCTGTCATCAAGTGGCCACTAAGATCTCGTACCGAACTGACAAAACAGGTGGCAAGTCAGTGCCTTTAGTGAGAGAGTTTAGGCAACTAAAAATACTTGGTTCAGGTTAAAGAAACCAACATTGATTGTTGCTATGAGATGGGATGTGAACAGCGGTCTCTGGTGTCAAAGTCACACACTTTCCAGTCCTAATCAAAACACTGTGATATATATTGGTATATATTAAGCTAGAAACGTGTGCGTCTTAATTTGTTATCAGTAATATGTTGGTGGACAGTTTGTGTCTTCAGCAGGGGATATTGACTCCATCATGTGGTCATTGTTCAAGTGATTTAAAAATAAATGCCCTGATGTTCTCTTTTCGAAAAACGGTGAATAATTTTCTGTTTACTGATTTTCAGAATCGTGCTCAGGAACAAGAAATAAGTAGACAAGATAATTACTTTTCAGGGGCTTCGACATTTAAAAAAAAATTCCTTGTCAACAGTGTGTTGTGACATGGAAAACATGACTGCATTTGAAAGCATCATGAAACTCGCAGTGCCACTTCAGTGTTTAACTTTAATGTGCTCCTTAAGTTGCCTGTTGTGTGCATTCATGGTTCACCCAGTGTGTACCAGGATTTAAAGGTGATCTAGATCCCTGGTTGACCCGTCTCTCGTCCTGCAGATGAAGATCGTCTGACCAGGAGGAAGAGTTTTGTGGACACAATCTCCCTTCAAGTGGACATCATGTCTAACAGCCTTCCAGACAAGGTCAGTCTAGTCTTCCCTGAGAGGCCCGATGCCACGGCTCCGTTTCAGGAACACACTATGCACACTCCGATACTCTGGGTTCCCACGGTCATGAAATTACTGGAAAGGTTATGAAATTAGAAAAATTCCAGGCCTGGAAATGGTTTGGAATTAACAGAATATACATTGTTTTGGCTGTTGTTTAAAATATGTTCATAAAAATCCCAAAACATTACGCGAAATACGTTTCTTGTATTCCAAATTTAAAATCTCGCGCTGCGTCACCAGTATCACGTGATGCACATGGCGGCGGGAATGTCTCACAAGCGAGTAAAGTTAGCAAACGCTAGCAGTTTGCTTATCTGCAAAAATTCCTGGGAAGTGCGAGTTTAGTAATGTTTTGGCTTTCGAACGACAAATATAAAACATGGCTCGAGAGAGAGGCAGAATGTGTTAGTCTGCGGCGCGAACACACGGCAGCCGTACACTTTCCAACATACAGCCACTCACGATGTGTGAAGGTGTTACGTCATCTGTAAACGCAGGACCCCGAGCAGATCTGGTCCCTACACAGGATTTGGGATGGGGGGGCAGGTGAAAACCCGGTAGTTAGGAAATTAACTTTTAGATATACAAACCAACAACAGAACTGTAATTTAAAACTTCTATGCATCATTACACTTAAATTGATAAATGCGGCAAATGCTAACATTAACATTAAACCTGTAAACATGTAAAATTAGTGAAAATAAAAGAATATGGTTGCCATAATAATATTATTATGCCGTGCTACTTTTTTGCTGTCTTAGGGCAGAGCACACTGATCGCTTATATAGGTCTACCCATTTTAAACTACTTAAATAAAGTCATGGACAAATATTATGTAATAAAAATAAAATATATACGGGTAAAATATTATGCAAAAGCTATTTTCAAAATTCATTGGTAAAAATGTGAAGGGAACCCTGGATACTCCAGATAGTAGAAATACAGTATGTACCACTCTGTTATGTTTTAATAAAACCATTAAGTTGTAGGTCTCAAAAGGGGAACACTTAAATTATTTCCCACTTCAGACTGAAGTGGGAAAAAGAGAAACACAGTACAGCTCGAGGGATGAGGCTGAAAACCGTGACACTAATGTAGCCCTCGTTGTTCACCCCAACAGACCTACATATACGTATTTTCATAACCAGTTAGAACACATTTACATACAGCTCCATGCTAACATGCTTTGTCAGCTAACGTCCTCATAGTTTTTGTTTTTTTTGGGGGGCGATCTTTGTTTGAACCCTCTGTGTTTTTGTTTCTCTGCAGTCCCAACTGGCCGAGGAGATCACGTTCGAGACCCTGAAGAAGGCCATCGGTGAGGTCAAAGACGAGCTGTACTCCACCTCTCTGTGGACTCTGTGTTGAAGCGTCTCCCTGAATACAAATGAAATATACGTTTTGGCTTTCTGTCAGGAGCTCCGCCGTCCTTCGGGCCAGTGCTCCTCGGACAAGTAGCCAGAGTCACGACGTAGCTGACAAAATGATAATGAGATTAAATGTCAAAGTTCATGTACAGCTCACATGTGGCCAGCTTTAGAGTCGGATCTTTCCAAAAATATTTTGACTGTTCTGCTCACTTTGACATGTGAGCTGAAAAATACATGCTAGCAATACTTGACTCATTATGTGTCAGTACCGTTGTCGTCATAAAGTTTAAGTCCTCGGGATTGAAGCTCAGTGAAATGAGGAAAAGGTGCTCTGTAACTGTTCCGACTACCCGCCCCATGATGCAGCTGTGCCTGTTTGCAGACACCACCGGTCTGGAGGAGCAGGAGAGGGAGAAGAGGCGCCAGGTGATGGAGAAGTTTCAGAAAGCTCCGTTTGAGGAGATTGCTGCCCACTGCGAGTCCAAGGTAAAAACCCAACACAAAGAGAAAAGCCCCTGAAACAGATAAATCTACTATTATTATTGTTTGTTAATGAAACTCTTGTTTTCCTGCAGGCGAACATGTTGCACGACAGGCTGGCCCAAATCTTCGAACTTACAATTAGGCAAGTAATAACTTTTAAAATCGCTTTGTTTCATCGTCTTGAGTTTAGGATTTCTGTACGTCAAAAGATTCTGGTTGTTTAGCTGAACGTTGTTTTCCTAGACCAGTATGTGTTTTACATTTACACATCAAATCAAACTAATGACCTCTGAAATAAAAACTGAAAACACAATCTTTGTAAAATGAATAAAATTAGAATATGATTTAATATATTAAGAAGCATTTCTGTCATCTGCAACGCTTGAGTTCATCACAGGATTCGTGTTCAACTAATGACCAAACTCCTCAGCTAACAATTGAGATTTATGCTAACATAGCATGCTAACAAGCTAAACATTAGAAGTTACACTAAAATACTAAATTTCAGCATGTTTCCATGGAAACACTGACATGCTAAACATTACATGGCAGATGCTAACAACTGTGAGCATTTAACATAATAATGTTTACTTTAAGAATGAGTTTGTTTGTTTCTTTACTTTTTCTTTATTGTATTTGTTCAGTTTCTTATTAACTATGTGGGCTACCTTCTTGGATAAAGTCAAAGTCGTCTTGTTAGCATTGCTAACATATTACATGCTAAACATCAGCATTTTAAAATGCAGCGGCTCATTTTTATTTCCCCCGAAGAAACTACAACAAACAATGAGTGCGCCCTACTAACAAGTGTTCCAAATATGGAAATCCCAATTTAACATCTCGCCCCTCTCTCACCACCACCCCACCCCCCCGCCATCTGCCCTCCCAGGCCTCCACCCAGCCCGTCCGGAGTGGTCTCCATCTCAGCGGGACACACCCAGCATCAGTCCGTCCCCGTCTACGAGATGAAGTTTCCAGACCTGTGCGTGTACTGATCTCACACACCTGTACAAAGATCGCTGAAACACAAAATGTTAACACTGCTAAGAAAGGTGTCAGGGATGCTATCAGAAACGCAAAATGCCGCAAAACAGCCGTTTTTATTTTGATATAAAGAAAGTCCCAAAAAAAAACAACCCCCGGCCACAGAGTTTCTAATTTCCAGTTAAATTGAGCGCCTCAAAGGTGAACACTGTGCTTCTGAATCCAAAAATGCCATTCATCATTAATAAAACATGTTTTCTGCTCTTGTTTTACTACTTTGATCCTTAAATAAGCTGAAAGCAGACCTGCTTTAGTCGCTCCAGCTCTAAATGAACTGATTTGCTGCGCTTTGCGGCCTGACTCACATCCCTGAAACTAAACGTCTGAGTCACCGAGAACAAAGCTAAATGAACACGAGCCGCTCTCACTCTGAGATTTCAGTGTATAGATGCAGAATCTGATGCTGCTTCCCAGCATGACTCTGATCCAGTCCACCATCAGTCTGTCCAGCCAAAGCGTCACACCTTGTACATAAGCTGTAGTCTCAGATTAAACTCTTGTAGGACCGGCTAAAACCAGTTTTTAGGCTTAAAATTTGTAATGCTCGTTCTTCAGAGCCAGCTTCTGCCTCTCAACAGGTCTCTGTTCTCATGTTGATCAGTACGTGTCCGTGCAGTCACACAGTCGTAGAAATGTACAATATATTCGCTGTCAGCTAGAAAAACTGCGCTAACTTCACAGATTAGTCTTCGCTGCTCAATCTTTGCTGTTTTTAGGTGAATAAGCTTCAGAAACCAGCAGAGTTTCATGTTGGGACCTGAAATGAAAGCAATACTTCAATTTAAAGTAACTGGTCACGAACTGCTTGGCAGAGACGAAAGAAGCACTGTTCGGTAGAAATGGCTTTGCTCGTAGTTGGTGATTGTGTGCTTTACATGTTGCGTTCAAAAGCTCTTGAAAATGTCAAATATTCAGATTTAAATCTTGGAAAGCTGCAGTGTAGCTTTGGTCCGATTTCTTCCTCCTGAAGACAGTGTTTTTAGGTAGGTTCGTAAATAGCATATTCATCATCGAGTGATGTTATTTCTGTCCAAACACCTGTTTTGTAAATGGTTCTTATCATATTTAAATGTGATTGTAAAGTTAGACTACCTGTTCGACATTATAGAGCTACGAAGACAAACATTTCCCGTTTGGCAAAGAAAATCTCCCAGCAGTCGGTGTTCATTAACCAGTGAATTTAATTCAATTTCCTTGCTCTCCTCTGTGATGGTGTTCAAAAGCCAGAACCTGACATTGTCTGAGCATGAAGTTCAGGCTGTGGAGAAGCAGCTCTAAGGGACATCTCAAGTGTTCGTCAATCAGTTTTTAGCAGTCCAAACTCCAAACGGAGCCAGCCAACAACAAAGTGTTTGATAGCGAGAGATCTCAAAAACATGTGAAAATATCTCCATCACCAGCCTGCAAAGACTCATGTTTAACTGCAAACAGAACTCTTGATTATCAGCCAACACGGTGTTAATGTTTGTTTCCAAACAGATTTGGAATGAAACCTTTTGAATTCAGATCCCATGGCAGAGGACTCGGATCAAATGTCTTCAGAGCCAGCACGTCGTGAAAATGCAGAATGAGCACAAAACTTTAACTGCAGTACACTTTGATCTCTTCAGGGCCGTGAACTGCATTGAGGGACGATTCGTTTTTGATTTGGAATCATTTCATGCACGTGTTACATTCATATATCTGGAGCTTTTCTGTAGAAGAGTTCATATTACTGTAAGTTCACTAAGAAAACCTCAGTCTATCTCAATCGCACTTGTTGCCATTTAGCCATCTAGCTAGCTACGTAGGAAGATGGCCTCCCCATTCATACAAAGCTCTGATTGGTTGATTATTTCTACAAATAGCAGAAGTAACCATCAGTGAGCACTATGCCAGACCTTTTTTGAATTGCTGAAGAAATCAGAGATGTGGGCGGCGATTGAGAAGTCTGAAACCAGGCTAATTCTGGTGTTGGCCAGACTCGGTCCTCATCTGCCCCCTAGTGGATATACTTTTAATACCCAAGCACACGTAAACACAGGCAGGTATGTAAACAATGGCGTTCATGTGACAGCCGCTCGTTAATGCGTACGAGTTGCTACTTGGCTCCAGAACCAGCAGCATCCAGTGCAAAAACTCTTCCTCTCGAGTTTGTTCTGTTCTCTCTGTGCTCACTTTCTCCACTTCAACCAGCAGCTTTTAACTCCTCACAGCTTTTTTTTTTTTTTCTTCACAGCTTCTAAAAAACCAAAACACGTTTTGTTGCCAAAGACAGCAGCCGTCCCCCGTCCTGCGTCCTGAAATCAGAATGTCTTAATCTAAAAAAACTGGATGTTATCAGAGCCGGCGTCCTGCGAGCCGCCATATGGACGGTTTCATTCCAAAATAAGAGCAGCAGCTGACGCCTCATCAAAGTTAACCTCCCCACCAAATGTATTCATGTCAATAGCCGCCTTCAGCCACTCGGAGACAAAGCTGTGACATTTTGGAGGATTTAATGATCTGTGCTTTTTCAACGGTTACCACAAGGCCCACTTTTTGTTTGTAAAAGGGGTACAGGAGGCGTTCTTGGAATGAGATCCTTCATATGTGGTGGAGCTGCAGCTGTGATCTGTAATAACAGATGGTTATCAGTATTTCCTCTGATCCGAGCTCAGTGTAGGAAGAAAAATCCCTCCAGTTGGAGGCAGATGCCTGCTGCCACCGTTTGGTCTGAGCACGTCGCCGCTGCTGCTTTATTCAAGGTTGAAGGTCAGTGTTTCCTTTCACTCACTGATGATTGAATCAAAAGGTTCAGCTATATATCAGTTGATTAGTTTGTGGAGAGGAAATGTTTTGTCTGTTCTGGCTTGTTTGGATCCAGATCCGTTCGTGTTGCACCGTTTCTCTGTTTACAGTTGTACAGAATCAGATTGTGAACGAAACTGAATGAAAGAGACGAGGAAGGAATCGTTGAGGTGTTTGTGTTCTGCCGAGCGGGATGTGGCAGCTGTTTTGTTCGTGGCCCCGAAAGTTTCAGATGGTTTTGTATGTTAAGAGTTGTCGAGTGCAGGTTGTGTTCCCGAACGAGGACGGCTGGCTGCGTGAGCTTTGTTTGAAACACGAGTCTGATACGTTTGAACTTTGGCTGGTATTTGGTTCTTCTTCAGAAGCCAGTTTGACAGTTTAAGCAGCCATCAGACCACATCAGGACATGGTCTGATCAGATCTCAGCCAGGTGTAAACGACATCTGTACAGCCCATACAGCAGCAGCGCTTCGGCAGCCGCGAGGGTCATGCGATCAGTGGCGGTAGCGTCATCCCTTTGATTTTTTTCCCTCTGCATTACGTCTTTGCTTTAAACGTAAACTCTTGTGGTTTAATATCACAGATCAACTTAAAAACAACGATTATGCTGAAACAAAAAATCCATCTAAACAAGTCATTTCATCGACTGAATCATAAAATCCCATTTATTTTTTTCTCCTCAAACTGCTGAAAATGAGCCAGCACAGTGGAAACATGCCACTGGTTTCACTTTGGAGAAAAGTCTGATTTTACAGTAGATGAATAGTTTGCTTAGATGTGGCTGGAAAACAGGATCTCTTCCTCTATGAATGTGTCATTATTGCAGTGTATCATATATTTTTTGTACATTTTATGCATCACGCGTTGTTAAATTGTTGCCTGGTAGAGATTTAGAGATTGGGAGATTTATTTCTTGTCCATCACATTTATCAAGATGAAGACAAATGCTGATTTGTTTTTTAGTTTGAAGTTCAGACTTTTGTTTACTGTGACGTCGACGATTCAGGGTTTCAGTGGGATTGTGCAGTTCTTATCAGTTCGAGAGAAATGGTCTCATTGATGAAAATGTTACTTGATTTCAAAAAAGTAATTAAAAACAAATTATTATATCAGATATTTTTGCATAATACAGAGAAGTAGAGTTATATCAGTGCAATCTGCTCATTTTAGCATCTAGAAGAAGAAGTTGCAGCTTCGGCTCAGATTCTGTCCTCAGCAGAGTTTCAGATAGAAAATCCTTCCAGACGTTGAGGTTAATTTCATCTGACACGTGATGGAAGAATGAATGAATAATCAAAGGTTTTCAAACTGTGGCTGAGACACACAGCTCATTTAAGCAATTGAGGTACTTTAAAACGTTTGTGTCAAAAATCGTACTCCTTCTCAAAAGGCAGATCACACACAGACACGATGCACATAATTTTAGATTCGGTGTGACTTACGCTTCCCGAGGATGTCATTATCTCGGATGTCCATCACGAGTAAACGTTAGGAATCATAGAACCAAAGACGCTCCTTCTACCTGCAGAAGTTGCCTGAGAATCATCACGTTTTTAGGTTTTCTTCAGTATCACAGTAACCCGGTGATGGTTGTCTGTACGTCCACAGGTACGATGCTAACAGGAGCTGCTAACAGCTAATTCTGCAGACTTTTAATGGAGCCAACATGTAAACAAATGTAGGCTAAAAAACGGCTCAGGTTGTAGCTCACAGCATTACTCACTGAATCCATGGCAACAATATACTTCCTTTTTACCTGCCCCCAAGCATTATGGGAATTGTAGTTCCAAAACTTAGAGCAGGATTATCCCCTGAACACGTTAATACCATTAAGTTTTTCTCATCTTGCACTATCAAACTGTTTTAAGCTGCAGGACGTTTGTCAGAATTAAACCTGAACGTATCAGGAAACAACTCAATAAATGTATTATTATTATAAATTGTGTAAACATGGTCCATTAAATGAAACGTCACCCACTCAGAACATAACTAGATGAACATAGAGGAGATGTGTGTGAGATCATGACGACTCTGTTGTTCGTTTCTGCACCGGAGCTGCAACTTCTTCTCTCTCGTCAATATGTGACTGATAAAGTTTAAACTAGAGTGAATGATCTCCGAACAGTTTAAAGCTGGATGCCGAAAGCTACTTTTGATACATTCACAGTACATTTAATAGATTTAGCTGGATCAATCATTTGAATAGTGGCAGCAGATGTATTAGCACATATTAAAATAAAATGCTGGGCACTTAATAACCGTCACAATAAAACATGACATTGTGTTTGCACTTTGATCGCTGTGTACCTGGTACTATAGCAAAAATGACTCGGCACAGATTAGTGTTCGGTACAAGTTGATCACTAGAGGTATTTTATTTTTTTTCAAATGTTCAGTTTGTGAAATGTTATATTCAAGAAAAACTGTGTGAAACTGTAAAAAGAGTCCGTCTTGACTGGTGGCTGAAGTCAGTATTAAGTCTTAAAATGGTATAATTAGAGAAGAAGTCGGTAAATGAGGTGAAATCATGTCACCTGCCTTACAACACAAACGTTGCTTTAAAAATATATTAGCGTGATGAACTTTTCTTCAGTTGTCAAGAGGGACTTTTTTCTCAGTTAACAGCTGAACAGAACAACAACAATAACAAAAGAAACTGAGCTTCTGATGACGTTTTCTTATGTTTGTGATGCAGCAGTTTGTATGTTGGTGCCAGTTTTAGAGATAAACGGCGTCCCGTCTGTGTTCAGCCTTCAGTGTTTCCACACTGCTAAAGCTTGGCTTTGTTTGGGACACGCTGATGATTTTAACCACTAGACGGCGCTGAGGCTCTGCTCCCGCTGCAAGTCCAGGAAATGGGTTTAAATGTGACTTAAGATCTGAACGGTTCCACATGTGCAAAAGTCCTAAATGTATCATTTTCATACTAAATACTTCACTTCAGCCATAAAATGTTTAATCATAAACGACAAAATGGCTGATAGCCGAGTCAAACCTTTTAAAACTCATTGGAACACACTTTTAAACTTTAACAGCTGAACAGAAGTTTTGTTTTAGAAATGTGGAACCAACAAATCTGTTTATCAAATGTGGTTTACTGATTTCCTCCAGCGGCTGCAGAGCCTCGGCTTTATTACAAAGCCTCTATTTAATAGTAAATTGTGTGTCGAGATTAAATAAAATGTTTCTAACAACACCGGCGAGCTGTGATGTCTTCATTACCGTTAGTTTTCTTGTGAAGGAAGATGCAACAGATGCACATGTTTGCTTTTATTTGTTCCTGTTCACAAAACTGTGCAGACAACCTGGAAATCAAAGTCAGCATTTGATTGAACTTCTGTTATTGGGAACAAACTGATCTGACAACAATCTTTAAACAATGAAGCTCTAAAATGGCTTCTTCAAATCCCAAAGACACATTCGCTTCTAGTTTCTGTTCTCCTCCTCTTCTTCCTCCTCCTCCTCTTCTTCCACCTCCTCCTCTTCTTCTTCACCTTTCACCCCGGGCCCTGCTGGTCGGTGCCCTTGGCTCTGCCCTGTACTCGGCCTGTGGTTGTGGGTTTGAACCCCGCTGTGTGTCGGTGGCTCTCTGCTCTCCTCACTGGAGGGAGGAGGAGGAGGAGGAGGAGGAGGAGGAGGACGTGTGGAGCTGCCGGGCGATCCAGCAGGAGGATGGGACTGCTCTTCGTCCTTCAGGTCAGAGCTTTCATCGCTGCAGACAGAAAGTATTTTCTTGTTGAACCGATCATGAATCAATTCTGTCAAATGTGTAAAAAGCTTCTAAAACAGAGATTTTAGTTTTGTTCTATGTTGATGTTTAACATTGATTTAGAACAAACTGAAAGGCGTGGATTTAAATGATGAACAAATACATGAAAATGTTCTCGGTGTGATGTAAACATCATCATCATCATTTAGCCAAACTGGCTGAGGAAGGTGACGCGATGTGTCACGATACTCGGGTGCCGATTCGATATTATGATTTCTTGCGGTTTTTGTTTGCTTTTTTAACACCAGACCGCAGGGAAAACTAGAAACTGTAAATCATGACTCATATTTCCAAAAACGATGCACATCACACGTCAGTCGGTTTTATTTCAGCAGCATCATTTCTATACTGCATAAAAGTGGTAAATAAAATATTAATATATGAATATATATAATAATATATTACTATGCTGCCTGTCCTGCTGATCTACTGTGACCATCAAGAAAATGAAGCAGAAAAAATAAAAAGGAATATTGAATAACTATAATATCGATACAGGAATAAAATTATATTTGGTATATTTGGAAACTTGGGGACACAACATGCAAATGTTATTCTCATATTTTTATAATCTCTCTGATCCGAGCTCCTTCTCCCCTCACCTGTCTTGAACTCGGCCCGGCGGCGGCGGTGTGTTTGTATCCGTTTCCTGTTTCTGATCAGCCAGGTCCGAGCTTCCTCCCTGCGGCTCCTCGCTCTCCTCGCTGGACTGAGGGGAAACCCGCGGTTTGGGGGGTCTGCTGGCCCGGCCGCAGGGAGGTCCGGGGCCGCGGCACTGCTGCGACGGCAGGCTGTGGTTAAAGTGGGCCGCCGCCATACACACTGCAGTGGTTTTGTCACACACACACTGCAGCTTGTCGCACACAGTGACGCCCTGACCTGAGGAGGAGACGGACGACGAGGTTAAAGGTTAAAAATCCAGATAATCATGTTTATTCTTCTGAATCTTGGTTGACTCTAAAGTTGCATAAATCTGAAAGTCGTGTCGTCTCCATGTAACCATGTGGCTTTGTTTCAAAATAAGAGCTTTGGCGTTTTCATTTCTAGCCTAGTGACTGTCAACTGAGTTAACATGACCTGAACAGTTTGCAATCCTTCACATCTTCACACACTGACACTCAGATAAAAAAATGTAAAATTAAACATTTATTGACACTTTCTGAATGATGCAGTGTGATTCTCCTACTGGCCACAAGAGGAGCTGTAACTTAGAGCTTCTCTAATTCAGGAAAAGGCAGATGAATTTACTGGTACTGTGGTTTCTGTGCTGTTTCCTGCTGTACTCACATCGTGGTCTCCCGCTCTCGCAGGAGATCTGAGCGTTGAGCCTCCTCTCTGACCTGCAGCCCATGGAGCTGATCTGCTTCAGGCAGCAGTGATGGAAGAAGCAGCACCTGATGAAGAGCAGCACAGGTGATGAAGAAGGTTCAAGATTGTTCAGGTACCTTGTTGGCGTCACACAGCATAAGCTGGATGTTAAAGGTACCCAGTGGAGTTTTTGGGTGGTGTTTTTATGATCCTGTTTCTCCTCTGTGACACGATACACCTCCATGGCAGCTCAGGAGGCAGCAGAGAACACAAAGACTATGTTTTCACCTTGGCTGGAAACATTTTGAGTTTCTAGCTAGACTTGCAAATCTGTGATATAATAAATTGGGCTCCGACGTCCCATCTGTTGTCAAGAAACACGGCAACATGCCAGAAGAAGACGACCATATGGATGTAAACAATGCAAATTAAAATTTTGAACATTTTATTGCATTAGAAAAGATAAAGTTTCCAAATGTGCTCTTCGTCAGGTACAGAAGAAGCTTTAAAAGGAGCATTCGACAGTGCAGCGGAAATAACAGCTGCATTTGTTTTGTGTGTGTTTTCCACGAGCTGCTAGTTGAGTGAGCAACACGAACAAGAAAAGAAGCGCCATGTATCAGCTAGAACTCCTCATCCTGCAGCTTCTGACCTGTCCAGCTGGTCCTGAGGCTGACCCCCGCCCTCGTGTCCGCAGTAGCAGCCGTACATCTCGTACTCGTGGGGGCATCGTCCCGTCAGGCAGTGGAGCATCTCCCCCAGAGCCGGCATCTCCCGTCTGGGTCGCCCGTCGCTGCCGTACAGGGTGAAGGAGCGGCTGCATTCTGTTTGGAGATCGCAGGAGGAGACACAGGTTAGTGCATCGCCTGTAAGTAAACTACTGAACATATGCACAAGGGATTTAGACACCGTGAAAATGTGTTTAAGCTCCATAATTAAAGGGCTACAGAATGCTTATGTCAGGTCTGCAAAACTCAGCTAAAACATGACTGTTTAAAGATGGCAGACGGGTTTTCCACACTTTGATAATCAGGCAGAACGATCCAAAGCTTAGGGACCCAGGACAGAATAATGCAACACATCAAATAGGAGAAAGCGACAATCTCAAGGTGCCTGACTGGACTGACAAAGAGCCCATTTCGCCTTTAATCATCCTCTGACATATTCTGAGTAAAGAGAAACCTTTATTCCATCAGTGCACCTTTGCTGTCTGGCTGCAGCTGAATATCAGTCAGGCCGACAGACTCCAGCAGGGACCAGGCGAAGAACGGCACCGTCCTCTTCTGAGCCACGTCCCAGTCTGCCAACACACACACAGAACACGTTTAGGGACATTTTAGCCACGGCAGCTTCGGGAAGCTTAAATATCGTCATCAGAGAGGGACAGAGGACTCATGGAAGACTTGTTTTGTGTACAAAATATCATGAGCACCTTCCTGATATTGAGGTAAAGGAGATATGTGGTGTTTTGACCAATTTATAGCACAAAAGGATCTTAATACTGTCCTTCTGCAGGGACTGGATCGAGTTGTTCACTGGTGGTAAAGAGATTCTTTTAGACTGCAGGTGTGCTGTCAAAGCTCCCATGAGGCAGCTCTGTTTTTTTTTTTTTTTTACAAGTGACGCAGTTCTGTTGGTTTCATCAGACCGTAACCTCCAGAGGAGGGTTTGCAGTAGAGCTGAGAGTCTGAGGCCAGACTTCAGTTTGGGGGCTAGCTCCTAGCTGCCCCAGGTAAAGGAGTTTTGTTCAGGAGTGAAGCGTGACATAGGCCCCAGTTCCAACGTCCATCCTCCTGGACTTTTTGAGTCAAAACATGAGTCACATCATTATATTTACTCATCAAACCAATCGGTGAGCTCTTGTTTTTCTGTACGGAAGCATCTGCACTTGTGGTTTAATGTGTGACTCATCTGTAAAGCCCATCTGGTCTGGGAACTCCTCAGGATCCCCCAGGAGGAGCTAGAGGACATGTGTGGGCAGAAGGACATCTGGGGAGCTCTGCAACACCTTCTGCCACCAGCCCTGGATGAGCTCCTGTGTCCTGCTCCGGTAAGAGACCTCAGTTATGTGCTAACACAGAAAATAATGCTGCTCTTCTCCAATATTGTCTCGCTGACAGACTCTCTGCTGGATCAGAGGTTTGAGGCGTGCTGGGTGATGGGCAGTTCACAGTAACGAGCTGAAACGATTTTTTACACAAAAATGCCAAAGATTCACTGGTTCCAGCTTCCCAACTGTGATGCTTTATTTGATATTTATATGATTCATTTATTTGTCTTACGTGGTAGGAAAGTGAATGTCTTTGGGTTTTAGACAAAACTCCTCATTTGAAGACGTCACTCTGGTCTCTGGGACATTTTATAGAGCAGTGATTCCCAACCAGGGCTACTTCTGCAGTTACCAGGGGTACATGGAAAACTGTGAAGCTCAGCTAATTTGAAGAAATAGAAATTATGATTTGATAATATATCATTTGTGTTTAGGAGAACAAATCAACACATAAGATTACAAATGTGTGTGCTGCTGATCTTTATAGTTATTGGTACTATGGTAGTCTGACTGAAGACTAGAAGACCGACCTGAGTCAGCTGGAAGTGGACTCAGATGCAGAAAGACGAGTTGGGGGAAAAAAGACAACCAACAGCTCAAAGTAGATTAATCAATAATGAAAATAACTGTTAGTTGTAGCCCTAAATGTGATTAGTAAAGAGAAGTGGAAGGGAGTACAGTTTGAAATTCAGGCATTACATTACAGTTGTTAATCGTGGTAAAGCTCCATTACTTTCAGGAGTCAGATGGAGGATTGTTTCTGAACCTGAACCTAAGACCACGGGGAAACGCTGTTTAAGACCATGTTAGCTTGATGCAGGACCTGGAGGTTTGTTGACTATATTCCAACAAAACAGGAAGACTGTGCCTCGTAGAAACTCGAACGTTGTCACATGTTGGGTCTAATAGCTGACTAGCTAGCTACCGGTTAGCCTACATCCATGAGTTTGGAGGGTTGGTGCTGAAGCTGTAACTGCTGACGGTCAGTAAATGCCTCCAAACTGCCGGTTATTCTTGCGGTGATCGTGTTCAGCAGGCAACTGGGAGACCAGTTCTCTGTGTACCCTCCTCACCTGTTGGCTCTGAGGGGAAAACTAGCGTCAGGCCACGTTTAACCTACAAAAGCCTCAAGCCAAGAAAGAAAACATCAAATCACTTTGACTTTTATTAGCTCCTTTGTGGATGTTTCTGTTCAAATTATCCAATTTACTCCTCCATATTGGGAAAATGTGAATTTATTGTTAATGTCCATTATGGGCTGGCGTCTCTTCTGGCTGTCATTAGAGGTCATAGATTACTTAATTTAACTTCTACACCCCTTTAAATGTAATTAACTTTATTGAACCCAGGAGAGAAAGCTGCTTCATTTATTCATTTTATTAAAATTTAATTTAACCTGGAAAGGCAACGAAGAGCGAAGAGGCCAAATGTGAAGAGGCAGGAGGAAGTAAAGAGGAAGGTAAGAAACAAACTCAGCATGCTGCTTGTATTTTGTATATTTTAACTACAGTTTTTTGGCCTGAACCTGATCAAACTCTACCATCTGTGCCTTTCTCCTGCGAGCTGTCTGTCGGCTCTCCTTCCACGCGTGCAGGTTTCTCTGCCGTTTGGGGCTTCTCCTGCAGCTCCTCCTCAGATTCGGCCCCCGGCGTGGTGACCGAGGCTGCTGTTGTGGTTCCGGTGGACGTGCTGATCTCTGATCTCGGTGTGATGGAGGTGAGTCGGCTTCTCGGTGAGGTTGTGGTTTGTGGAGTTGGCTGTCCTGAAGCAGGAAGGTTAGAGATCATTTAAAAAACAGTGTTAAATCTCCATTTTTATTCATCATTTTGTTTTCAAATCATCACAAAGATGCATTTCCATGCACCTCTTTTTATGCACATTTTCAATTTGCGCATAAACAATTGCAAATACTGCGATATTTTGACAACAAACAATGCGACAAAGTGCGTCAAGTATGTGACTTAAACCTCTGGTGAAGAGCTGACATCAGATCTGTGTGCAGCGATGAGGAGGCCGTAACCTTCCTCACATTAATACATGAAACTAACAGAAATGTCATATTTCCATCATGTTTTACACCGTCGTTCTTTTAACGACGTCATCTGGAAAGAAAACAAGCATTTATTTGCATTTTCAGTTCAAATTTGCAGTCAATTTTGACAGAAACCTGACTACTGGCTCAGGATGACTAATGTTCTAGATAATAGAAAATGTTTTATTTAGAGTAAAACTGTGTCAGGGTTAAGACAAATGCGCATTCAGACAATTTTCTCATCATTCATTTCATTGAAATGGACCCAACATGTATTTGCTCCACTAGCCCGGCTCAGATAACGTATCCTCCTGTGATTAGTTTTATTCACCAGTTAGATACACAAATGTGTGTATCTACTTTTGTACTAAACAGTTTGGAACCCATTATTATTTTTTTCCAAGCTAAAACAATTATTTTGTCAGAATTCAATAACTCCAGCCCCCATGAGGCTTTGATAGCCTGCCGGCTGCTGTACTTTCTCATTTTTACTGTCCAGCACAGTTTAAAAATGCTCAAATATTTTGGGATATGGAGAGAAACACTGCTGTTCTGTCCGGACGTGGTGCCTTTGAATTTGCTGCATGTCACTCCTGATTAGAGTTCAGTTCACCCAAATTATAAAAAAGACTGTATTCAGTCACTTCGCTCTGGAGGTATCGATCAGTACAGACAGTTTTTGGCTTCCAGCTTTTCAGATGTTTGTCCACTCCGATACAATGCAGGTGAAAGGAATTAAGTTTCTGGTGCTGAACTCAACAGCAATGTGGACAGTTTCCACAGGCACTATTTCTTTGGTAGAAAGAAGTCAAAAGGAAATCTGTCTCCAGTGTGTTCTGTGTTATCCACAGGGACACTGTGTCTGTAAAGAGACGTCGCTGCTGAAGTTCATAAATATAATTATCTCAGGACCTGCACAAATAAAACCAAAACTACCTGCACGGCCAGATGAAGACTAGAGGGAAGAAAGAAAATATATATATTTGTTAATGAGCATTAACGCTTTACGACCAGACGGACGAACTCCTGCAGATTAAAGTGATTTCTGATTTTCTGAAATTTCCAAGATGGTGCAAACGTTTAATTAAATCCACTCACCCAATGTGTTAATGTTATGTTCACCTTGGCTCAGAGGACTGAGAGGAACAGCAGCAGGGGTCTGCGGTCTGAGGTCTGAGGCATCAGGAGTCCTGACTGGGTTGCTTTCTGGTGGTGAGCTTATTGTTGAGGATCTTTTCATCACCCTGGTAACTGGGCCTGTGAAGAAAGTGGCTGTTATCAGGTTACAGGGTGAGGGGAGCAATACTGGGGCCTGTTCCAGAAATCAATAGCTGCCAGTTGCCTTTGGTCACCATCTGGTTACAGCCGAATTAATAAAAAATGAATATATAATGTACAGTAAGATTTCAGTACTTGTTCACCTGTTAAGTAAGTCTGGTGAATGAGTGGACTACGCTGAATAAAACTCTTCCCACTCCAACTCAGGTTTTTTGTTTTTTTTTAAAGATAAATGTGCGTAGTCCGAATTCACACACATTCATATTTCTAACTCCACTGGATTAAAATGGAGGCTGTACCTTTTATTCACCCCTTGTCATGGTGAAGCGTAGTATTGATGATGGGTTGTTGTTTTTTTTAACTTTTCTTGTGGAGCGTAAGACGAGAAGATTGACACCACTCTCATGTCTGCACGGTAAATATGAAGCTACAGCCAGCAGGCGCTGCGCTTAGCTTAGCTTAGCTTAGCTTAGCATGAAGACTGGAAACAGGGGGAAACAGCTAGCCTGGCTCTGTCCAAAGGCAACAAAACCTGAAGAGAGATTTGCCCTTTACACGGGGGGGGGTTATGTGTCGGGCTATTTCTTGGCTGTGAGTGGTTACTAGGCAACCGGCAGAGACTCCAGGAAGTGGACTGGTCGCGGCCAAGAAGTAGTCCGGCAGATAACCCCAATAAAATGACAAATTTCCATTTTTACACTTTGTTGGTTTTTGGACAGAGACAGGGTAGCTGTTTCCGGTCTTTATGCTAAGCTAAGCTAATCGCCTGCTGGCTGTAGCTTCTTATTTACCATTCAGACATGAGAGTGGTATCAATCTTCTCATCTAACTGTCCACCAGAAAGCGAACTTCCCAAAATCTTGAACTTTTCCTTCGGTTCAGAATTTGTTGAACCTGCTTTCTGGAACGAACCGCTGACTATTTATGGAAAAAAAAACAACATTTGTGCACAAGGTGAGCGGACCTTCAGTTGCCCTCAGAAAACCTCTCGTGTTCTCCTCGCTGACACCCCGCTCTCCTCCCGCCTCTGAAGCTGGAGGTGTTGCTGGTGTAGATGTAAAGGTGACACCTGCTCCACCTGAAGAACACAAACACCTTCACAGGTTAGACATGAATACATTCCACTTGATTAAACCAGGCATTAAAGCTCTCACATTTTCTCTTTCTTCCCCCTCAGTGTGTAACGGACAGCAGGGACGTGACACTTAATCAAATCATTTTGCAGCTCGCTGTTAGTAACTTGCCCTTAAGAAAAATCTCATATGTTCACTCTAATCTTGACCAGACTAGATTCAGGTCTGAGGCACCTTTTGAAGGGAATGAACTGCAATAAGTTCTCAAGCTGGATTCTTTGATTCCCCTTCGATGCTTTATCGTGTAAATGAAAAGAAAACAAATCTACACGATTGATTCTTTAGCTGCACCACATTACAGACGCTCCCATGTACCAAACTGACCTGTGAGAGAAGCTGATGTTTTCTTTGCGGACGGCGTCGAGCTTCCTTTGAAGCTGGACTCCTCTGTGGTTACAGTCTGAGGTGTAGGTGTGAGCACATCCTTGACTGAGGAAGAACAACAACAATGAAAGAGTTTAGATTCTCAACCATTTATGCCTCGGACCAGAGCTGTTTTTAAGTCTTATGGGGCGAGTCCAAGGTCAAGTCAAGGTCTGAATGCTGACCAACAAGGTGACCCAGCATGCTAACATTTTCCTTTTAAGCAACCCTTTAGAACCAAGACATGTTCTACTGAACATTAAATAACTTTGGAGCCGTTTATGATCGAGACGAGCTTTAAACTCTGTCTGAACCGTGACGTTCTCAGCTTTCCGAGTATCATGTGATACGGGAACAGAAGCTTGCCAACTCACTTGAAAGAAAATGTGCACACATTTAGGTTAGATTGATATTTAGCAAGCAGTCCAAGTCGAGTCTTAAGTCCTGATTTTTGTTCCTTAGGTCCGACTCAAGTCAAAGTCTCGAGTCTGTCAGACTTTGTGTAAAGAATCCCTAAAATCTACTCTAATCAAATTAGACTGAATCATTTTGGAGTTTGAAGATCCTGTGATACAAACAGAAGTTTAGTTCAGACTCACTGTGTTCATCTGAAGCTTCCTGCTCCCCTTCACCACCACCACCCTCCTCCTCCTCTTCTTCTTCTTCTTCTTCTTCTTCTTCTTCTTCTTCAGATGACTTTAAGGGCATCGCACTGGACATGGTTATTTTGTCAGATGGACTGATTTGTGGTTTTGCTGATGTCCGTGATGGCGTCGTGATGACGACTGAACCTGCAGAGATATAATTAATAATAACTGAAAATACATTTTCAACGATATTTACCACTAAAACATCTACAGATACATTTAAGATGCACATTGCAGCTTTAGTTCTACAAATATTTTCTCAAGGGAATTTTTAGTTTTTAATCTACACTTTTTTAAAATAGATTCATTATTTTTAAATATTTTTGTAATATGTCTCTGTTGTGTATCTTGTTCATATGTTGCACGTGTTTAAATGTAAAACAAATAATTAAGAGAAAAACAAAATAAGCAAACGAGAAACATTTTCTTCATAAAAGACAGGCCGCCCTCATTTCATAATCACCTTTCTCGGAGGGCTCCTCCAGACCAGCTGGTGTTGGCTCTCTGGGAGTTGTAGTCCTCAGAAAAGTTGTAGGTGTGACGTCGGCGTGTGAGGACGTCTCCACGTTTTCATCACCGAAGCTCAGAGGAGAGAGTTTGGTCGGCTCCGACTCTGCAGCGGAGAACACGAAGTATTTCATGTGTTGTCTGTGTGACGTGTGAGATGATCCCTCATGAAAGTGTAAAAAAAGCTTTTGAAATCATTCACAGCCTGAGACTAAAATGTATGGCGTCATCTTGTTTTTATATCATGACAGTTCAGATTTTATCAAGTAAAGATTTGAAGCCTTTTTGAGCTATTTGACATTAAACTGCAAGTCTTTCTCAGTTCTGTTCAAAGTACTTTGTTTGATAGGACATTTTAATCACAAACTTAGTTGCCGACACCCGAGAAAACCTCAACTCTGCCCGAAATATTATTATAATGGAGTCTGAGTGCAACATACAGTAAGTACAGCAGGTCAAAGTTAAAACAGGAAGCTGCTCTGCAAATTCAGTTTGGATAAGAAATGGTTAACTTCATGTGCCCTTAAGTGACAATTTTACAGGATAATAAAAAATGCTAAAATACAGTACTGGTGTCCAGAAAGAGCCACACTGAACTTCATCCGCACGTCTTTGCAAAATAGTTTTTGCTGGAAGTTTGGTGACGTACAGTTGGCTGGTGAGCTAACCGACAATATGCTAACTAGCTAGTGGCAACAGCCCAATGAATATCTTCTGCTGTTCTGACTGGGAACTAACAGTAACAGTCATAAAAGACAGTGAACTGACTCAGTAATGTCAGTTATATCTGTCTAAATGTTGCTAACATTAGCTTCCATAAGCTACTGGTCACACCAGACCAAGTAAATGTGGCAGCAAAACTGCAGAGTGTTGAACTGAAAAGGCTTTTAATGTTAAGTATTTTTAATTTGTAGGAAGATTGTTTTTTCAGAAATGTCATATTCTTGCTTTAAATTTAGTTTTTTTAAAATAATGTATTTTTCTGAAAGTCAGGCAAGACCAGTGTGCCTGCGTTCAACTTCATTTTTCAAGACAGTCGATCTTAATTTTCTTTCCTTCCTTCTTTTTTCTGTTTATTCCAAACAAAGCAGAATTAAAAGGCATCACTTCCTGTGAGCAGGAGTACGTTCCTCTTGTCTCCGTGATGGAGACGGACAGTATTATTGGCTCACCGGGGCTGAGTGCTGAAGGATTGTGGGTCGTCTGATTCTGATTTCTCTCTTCCAGCTCTCGTGCGTCCTCAGCCTCATTCAAATCTGTAAAAGCAGCGACAGGAAACGTCTGAGCCAAGTGAGTCATCGAGTAGCAGGAGACCAACAGCGGGGAAATTATTTCTGGTGTTTTGGAAGCTGCAGAACGGGTCGGCTCCAGCCAAATGTAGTTATGAGCAGCTTGGAAAAACACAAGTTTGCCAGAAAAGTCCTTCAGGGAGGATCACAGTAAGTACGTACAGATGGAGACGAGATGGTGAGTAAATGTAACTGTTTTACCTTCAGAGATGAAACTCGTGTGCGTCGCCTCTTCCTCTTCTGTCTCCTCTGCGCCACCTTCATCTTCCTCAAACTCCTCTGAAATGCCACAGAGAAAAATCACAATTAAACACACGTGGATGTTTCCCACAGCTAATAATGTCAATACTACGCTGTGAAAAAGTACTTTCAAACAAGATTATACAGCCACAATAATAAGAAGAACTTTAGTTATATAGCAGCTTTAAAAACAGAGTTTCAGCTTATTACACTACAAGCACTAGAAAGTGCTTTGGCAGCCAAAAGCAGGATACTCGGAAGACAAAATTAATTATAAATAAATACAAATTAAAAGAAAAAAAGCAAGCGAACTGGCTCATATGGGGTCAACATTTCTGCTATATACAGCTTGAGGCCAGACCCAGACGTGCTTTAAAAGTGATCAGTAAAATCTTAAAATCAGTTCTAAATTGAACAGGGAGCCAATAGAGACAGAGCACAATTAAGCCCCGCCCACACCGGAGGGGAAAACAATCCATCGCTCTCCATTGACTTTGTATTGTGTGAAGGTGCCTCCTCG
>LKNJ01004433.1:4000-36511 GCA_002120245.1 Maccullochella peelii
GTAATTTACGAGGGAAATTAAAACGAAAACGTAAGGAAACACCGGCTCTGGCGGATCATTTAACCTTGACGGATGCAGTTGGGGTTAGCCTCAACAAACTTTTATGGTCATGAAAAAGGAGGCCATGAAGCTAGCTGATAATATTCGGCAGGAACAAGAGACAAGGCCCAGCAACAAATAAGTAGCTCAGAGTCAGAGAGAGAAGGATGGAGTTTGACTGCCAGCCATCTACAAGTGCTGCAGAGAAAAGGGTGGAAGTGGTAGAGGAGGAAACTGGGGCAAGAGAGAGACACATTGCTAAGCAACGAAAACGAGCAATTGAAAGACTTGTACAGGCCAAAAGACTGAAGAAATAAACTAAATAAATGTATTTTCTTCTCAGAGTGCATCAGAATGCTTCGTTTACATGTTAAAATCACAAATTTTCTTCTGGGGGAGGATGCCCCCAGACCCCCCCCCCCAGGGGTTGACTTTACAAACATGTCACCTTTTTCACCTCTTGCGAGTTTGCAGGTATGAAAAAAAGTGCAGGGGCAGTCGCAAACCTCTCCACTCCACTCAGGGTGTATTGAATGCAAAATAACATCACTGTTAGGTGTGGTTAAAGGTGCAGCAGAGCACTCTTGTGCTGGGTGTAGTCACATGATTAAGTCAATCTGCTGGTATAGCCAGCTTATCCAAACAATAAATCACATGGCTGCACTAAACAGAACACAGTCGATTTGTAGTGATGGTCTCAGATCAACCACCATTGTAATAACTATCTAGCATAGATAGAGTACTTTGTTAATCCCAGAGGGGTGCAGTGTAGTGTTAAGTCCAGTTCAGACCAAAGATGTGTGATGAGACGAGTTGAAACTTGCACTGAAACCTGCCAGTTTACACCAATGCGACTAGACGAGACAGTGTATTGTTTCCATAGCAACGACTCTCTGTACTTCCGTTCTAACTGCCGGCTTTTCAGGCTTTTTTTGTTGCTGGACATAATTTGTAGGGTCTTAAAATATGAATGACGATAGTGCTACAGTTTCGTTTCTAGTATTGATGAAATGGCAAAAACATAAAACCTCAGCCAGCTTGAGTCGAGCTGAGACAGGCCAGACCACACAGCTGCAACTTTAACCTGCGGCTTTCTAAAATAGTTTCAACTCGTCTCGAATCTTTGGTCTGAATTCGCCTTTAAAGCAGCCATGTCACACGTAAGAATCCCAAAACAAACAACATACAGTAAGGACACTTAAAGAGGTAAATAAAAAGTAAAATGGTAACATCATAAGTAGCTAAAATCTTACATCACAACTTAACTTAAGTCAGTGCTGACTTTTGGTTTCACACGGGACATGAACAGTGGGGTCCTGGGTTCAAGTCTTGTGTTTAACCCATCCATCGACCCCGTGGACTTTATATACAACTGTCGCTCTTTGTGCTACCTCACCTGTAATATAAGATGTTAAAATGATCATTTTTCAATGTGATCAACTGTCAATAACCCCCCCCCCCCAAAAAAAAAACACAAACAAAAAACCTCTCACCTGACTTCCTGTTTTGCTGCGGCCACTAGAGGCCGCCTCCTAACAATACAGGTAAATAAGGGTCATAATAAGCTGCTTGCACAGATGACCTATATGCCCATATGTTTGGGGAGGGTGGACTGGTTTTTCATGCTGCACTCAGGTCTCTTTTGCAAAAGAGTTCTCAATCTCACTGAGATTACCAGATTAAATAAGTGACTGTTTGACTCCAAATGTAAAAAGATAAGACTGGTTAAATCAACTTTGAATGTAGCGTGATTTTCGATTCCACTCATGGTGGTTCCATATCCCATGTGAAGCTGCCATACTGGGACATTTCTATAGGCTTTCATGTAAACATAATTCATGGATCCATCATTTTCTGTATTACAGGCTGATGATGATGGTGGTGTAATGGTGTGGGAAATATTTTCTTGGCATACATTAAGACCCTTAAGACCAACTGAGCCTCATTTGGTTGCCGCAGTGTACTGAAGTTTGCCTTGACCAGATCGCAAGTGGGAAAACAAGTTTTTTGTCAGGAGCTGTGACGTAAACATGGAGTCAATGTTATTGATCAGTCTTATCAACAAATATAGTGTGACCATTTTGTGCTGTGAGACAGGAAAATTTTCATTTAATGCATTTTAATATATAATCTTTTGACAGTCCCAGTGCAGATGTTTAGTTTAGCGCCCCATCAATTTCCTTTGGGATGCTACATAACATTCATAACGTTCAGGCTCTGGCATTCTGATAAAGTGGTGTGTACGCACCCAATAACTCCACAACAACCTGAACCTGAACTCTGACGTCCCGATGACGTGAAACGGCACACAGCACTGCCTCTGATGCCGTCAATGCCAGCTCCCAGCGTCAAAAAAACCTTCATCAGATTCCAAGAGTGGTCAAGGGGAGTGATACTTTACACTCCACACACACGCACACACAGAGCTAACTACCTGTGACCTTGAACCTAGATTGCTAGATGGATGTTTAAACCAGTTTGACTATGACGCAGAATTTGAACAACATCATTCCTGATATAGCAATCATAATAAAAGAGAACATCCACTCCCACAACTAATAAGCAATAATATCTTAAATTATACGCCTAGGAGTACTACAGTGTTTCCCTCTCAACGTCTACATATCATTTGTAGCTCTGTGCACATGCCAGTCATAGCATTGCATACAGAGGATTTAATCCTTATCTTTGATAAGGAATTACATTTAGGTAAATGAATTGTTGTCTTCTCAGGCAAGAAAGCAAAACACTAAAATAAATCATCGGCTGAGATTTAAGACCATAATCTGTGACGTCAGGCAGAAATAATTTCTTGAACCGACAGAAAGTAGCAGGGTGACTGTACAGACTCTGTAGTGTTTGCTTGAGCTTGAATGGTTTTTCCCCTTAACTAAGATTCAAACTAACCGTACTCACCCACAAAATATCTCCATACGCTACCAATAATTGCACACAATAAGGTACAAGTCAGCAAGGGAAAATTCTTCAAAAAAAACAAGTTCAGTGATAGTAATAATGGTCAACTTTATTCATATAATAGTTTAAAACAATTCTGCTCTTAAAATAGCATAAAAGCGTAAAATAAAAAAACAACACATAAAAGCTAAACATAACATTGTCTCTGATTCACTCGCAAATGTCATTCAATAACATTAGAGATTAGACTCCTCCTATGGAAGTGTGTGTGGGGAAAAATGAAGTCAAACATTTTACATGAATGAAATGCTCAGAACTCCCAAAGGAAAAACCAGTAAAATATATAAATCAACCAACAAATTGTAAAACTGCTACTCAATTGCCAAATTATCCTGATAAGTCCATTAAAACCTTCAAAGTAAGAATAATAGAAACATCTTTGAATAAAAAACATACTTTTGTGTATTCATCCATACTGTATGTCAGTATTTTCATGATGTATTACACGTATGAATTGTAATTTTGGCCCCCAGGGTATTCCATACTTCTAAATTGGGTTGTGCTCCCAAACAGACTGAGTCACCCAAACTGATCTACAAAACGTAATGTACAGTTTCCAGTTCTGAATAGGGAAAAGAGTTGCCTACATTTTAATTTTTATACAAATAAAGAAAACAAAACATTTAATTTTTGAACTGATTTTGCAACCCCCAAACCCTCAGAGACTACACCAATGAAAGCACACAGGCTTTTAGGACTATTTCTCTGGCTCCTCCCAGTGGAGCAGAACCATCAGTGTACTAACCCTTGGAAGGCACTCTTCAGGGATTCTGTAATGCATTTGAATCTTGCCGTGGTCAAATTTACAGTTTACAAGAATTCAGTGTTTACTTGGGAATATAAATGACAAATTGTTGTTTTTCTGCAGTAAAGAGAAACATAGAAAACACAAAAAAACCCACCAGAATATGAAGAAAATAGTGATTTTGGTCATTTACATGACAGTGGCTCCTGTTATGACTGATGAGCCAGCAACTTCGTACCCTTTTTCATTCAAGCATACAGACCAGCAGCCATTCTTAGGGGTCCATGTGTCTTTTTGTGTCCTTTTCTGCTGATAGACTCTCTGGCCACTCCTACAGCCCAAGAAGTCTTCCCTTTAACTTGAACTTCATAGGAAAATCTTCTTGAACCAGAACACTTCTTTGGGCTGTCTGGAAGATTCCGCCTTATATAACAATAATATCGACTTCTTTCCCATCATCAGACATAATGAGCTTAGGGCATGCTGCCTCAGGATCAAGGGTCTAAGAACAAAAGTGAAAGTGTGAAATAAAAACGAGAGAAATAACAGACAATATTACAATGTCAGTAAAAGTCATGTTGAAACAAGGCATCATCACTGAACCATTTAAAGTTGGACTGGGCAACAGTTTAATAATATTGTACTGCCTTGAAAGGGACCGCAGATCACCTGCCAAACCGCAACGGACAACTTGAGTGACACGAGATGCAGGCAGCTACAGCATACCCATTTAGTAGCAACACCTGAGGAGGAAATAGCCTACTGTGTCTTGGAAGACAACCAACATAGGACACCTTTACAATGCCCTGGCAGCAAAACTAGCATGTCAGACTTTTTTGGCATTGTTGTCCTTGTGTGAGTATTCCCTCTTCCCTGTTAATTCCCATTGCTCAGAGGCCTGAAGGCCTGAAGTTGTTTGCTGAGAGAGAGAGAGAGACTTGTCTCAGTGCTGGTACTTTTCAGTTTCATTTATTGTAAAGCATGTGACTCCTCTCTTCCCAGTCTTGATCAGCCTCTTCATGCAGGTCAGCTGGTAACCTTTTTACCCCTTTCAGGATTGGAGGTGATTATGGTGAATTTACCACAAGATTTCGAAAATTACAAAGTAAAACTTGTTTTCCAGGCAGCTGTTGGTTTCCTTTCATTCATTGTACGATATTTAACTTAAATATAACACACAATGAGAGATGAGATGCAATGACAGTATTAGATGCTAAAAACTCAGACACGTCGTAGAGGTATAACAGCTTTTTAAAAAATCAGTTCAGCGTTATTTTTACTGCAGGTCGTGTGGCTGATTGTGGAATTGGAAATTAGTGATATTCTGTTTAAGTTAAATATCGTACGATGAATGAATGGAAACCAACAGCTGCCTGGAAGGTAGGGCAAAGACATTCAAAAATGTATGCATGGTTTGCAAAAGCAGTTATCAGTAATGTAAAGTATTAATTTGTAGCAGATGGGCTAAAACTGCAAAATCACTGGTACAGTAAGAAGTTATGAGATACTTCTAAGAAATCTAAATGTATCTATTGAAAATGCAAAATGATGAGGATACTTATATACTACTTTATACTGTATGTTGTCCTCAGTTAGTAGGAATTATGACAGAGTGTGTGCGCACGGTGTGCGAGTTGCTGAGCTCATCCAGACAGAAGAACAAGAGGAACTGCTCTCTAACAGCACACTGCAGCTGATGCAGAGCATTTCTGTGGCAAGCAGCTCCTGAGATCCTTTAGGGGGGACTTCCAGGACTATCATGCCCTCTGGTGGCCATGTTGGAGGCTCTCAGCTCATGCCAACAAGAGCCAGTGGTGGAAGAAGTTTCCAGACTGAAAAGGAGCCGTACCTCAAGGTCAAAATAAAAAATACAAGTAAAAGTCCTGTCCATTTAAAATTCTGCCCAATTAAAAGTCTCACGTATCAATGTACTTTGAGTGTCAAATGTTAAAGTACTCACGCAGAATCAACAGAACTCAGAATATTACTTTTTTTAAATTACGTTTTTATAGTTAACATACAGTTTTAATGGTCGTTATAGTAACTATCAGTAATATAACCTAACACTGTTAGGTATTCTGTTTACTTCAAGATTTCAATGCCATATCTGAAGCAGTACCAGTAAAGATGAGAAAATGAAAATGTATTTCAGAAACACATTTTCTCATGCTTAACACAATTTACAAAGAGACAAAAATCTTCACTTTGAACACATTCGTACAAGTAATATTCTAATATCTTTACAGTTATCTGTCACTTGCTGTAGACAACAGAGTAGTCACATGTTGTGTATTTAGCATATATAGAGCATCCACACCGTTTCTCATACAATGCTCGACCAACAACGTTTCATTTCCAAGAACAATAAATTCACTGTACGTTTCCTATTACACCTTCCACCAGTGTTCAAGTAAGTCCTAAACTTCACACGCTTTCATGCCCCCCCTGTGGCTCAACCATGGCATGTTCCACAGACCTCAGCGGTCTCTCTCAGGTCGTACCAAGGAGAACCTTCCGGAGGGGTCAGGGATAAACCACCTCTCCCACAGGTCCAAATGAACAGCAGGGTAATTCCACGGTTTGAATGGGCCGTTCCAGTGCAGCAGGCGCGCCTCCTGTAGGAAGTTGTCTGAATAGCGGGCGTCTGGACTCCAACCTGGGCACACAGGAAAGCTTTTTGAAATAGAGGGTAGCGCTACAATATTTTTGGTGTCTTTATGTCTGTATGTTGCAGCGTTAATGATTCCACTTCACATCACTTGCCATTATTAGCCATTACTTGCTATTATTATGTTAAAAGTAATTTATTATTAGTCACTTTTCTATTTTTAATGTTAATTACCATTTTATTTGTATTAATCTTGTTTATAATGTATTATCATTAGTTTCCCACTGAGACTGGTGTGTTGTATGTAGCAGAAGTGCCCACCTCTGTATCCTGTCCCCATAGTAGGTTGATCTGTTAACTTTATTTTTATTGCTAAAAGTGTGTTTTCTATACTTTGCATGCTAAAATTACAACAGCAAATGCTTTCGAGACCGTATTGATCAACATGATATCAAGTTATCAAAGACTTTGGTAGCTTGATTGTAGCTTCACAAGAAACCTCCATGGTGTGACTTGCTAACTTGCTAAGCAGTATCATTGTTACCAGAATAAACAGCTATTTGGAGCCAAAAGGGACGGTCTGTGCCTCATTCATCCCACAACGCGAGAGAGAGTACACAACTGTACATCGAGCTCAATATGTCAAACACTGCAGATCAGATTTTGGGGAATAATGTGCCTCATTTCTCCATTATGGCATTTCAAAATTAGGGGATACGACTACATGTTCTTACTTGTTACTGACTGGCCCACTGAGGGACACCAGTTTAGTTGCAGTTTTAGTTTAGTTCAGGTTTGTTTTCAGTGTAAATTTGGCAATTAAAAATACATTGAAAAGACTTTCAATAAAATAGTACCCCCATTCTTACAAACAAAGCCAACAGTTAAAAAAAAAGGATGACACTTTTTTTTTTTTTTTTTTTTAAAGAATTACCTAGTTGACCTCTCAGATGCCATTGTGCCATTTAGGAACCAATACTGAAATTATTCTGTATGTGAACAGGAGTGATGATCTTACCCAGGTGTCTGACGTGCCACAGTGGGTCCAGTGTTGTGTATTTGTCATGAAACACTATTAGCATGGGTGGAGTCGCCACGCCTCCCGCCATGGCACTGCTGTAGATGTTCTGCCTGGTGGAGAGGAGGAAGAGGGTTTCTGATCAGGCAGATGCTTTTACTGCTCCACAACTCTACTTAACAAAGATAAATATAAAAATGCGGTGCATACAATGCAGTTCAAAGTGCTTGACATTGAAAAGGACAGCCAACATACAATAAGAAGAGAGACAGAACGATATAAAGAATAAAGAACATTACAATTAATTAATGAACTGGTACATTTTGTAGTAGTGGATATCCACAACATCTGCAGTATAGGCCACTAATACGACAGGGTTTATAGAGATTATACTGTACAGACTTTGAAATCAATTACAGTAAAAGATACAGAGAGCCAGTCCAGTTATCTTTTAGCTTAAAGTAAGTCAAAGTAAAACTGTTTCAATCTTCGTTTAGGTAGGAAAAAAATCATCATATCATATTTAATAGCAGACAGACACAAAGTCAGGAAGCATAAGCCACAAGAGATTTTTGCATGAATAGCTGTTGAGACTAACATAATGTTGCCAGATGAAATGACCAGAGGGAAGCATGTATTTAAAAAGCAGGGGGGCAGGATGTCTTCACTGTACCACAAGAAGATATGTCATATTTCTCTGACACCTGATGTCTAGGATGAAGGTAAAAATGCTTCCTTGGTAAGTTTGGACCCAGATGAAGGAGGTCCTATAACATTTTCATTGTATAACACAGGCTCCTATTTTGAAATATGAATCTTAAATGAGGGACTGAAAATTGCAGTAGTTTGTTGTTTTGTACTCAAGAAAATATTCCATTGTTTTCATATAATTCTACTTTGCCAATTCAATTACTGTATTGTTTTTGTACTAGACCAAGTCCTCAGAAAACAATTCTCCGAGCCAATCAGTGCTTAAAGTTCCCCCGGAGCTGGACATTCCAGAAACTGCTGGTGGCTGTGCGTACCTGAAATTCTCCTCCATCCACTTCTCCAGCTGTTTGGTGATCTTCTGTTTCCTCCATTCGCCGACATCTGCCACAAACACTCCAGGGTTGAAAGAGCAGTCTCTGGGGTGGATGCCCAGATCTTTAACTTCCTGTTTCCTAAAGTCCAGGAAGCCCATGTAGGTTGTCTAGGGGAAGAGCTCAGAGGAGAGGATGCCATATTTCAATTGCCAAACCAGAGTCTTTTCTAAGGTTGCTATCGAGAGTCAACTAAGAAAATGACTGTCTAGGAATATTACATTCATTATCAATTCCTCTAATGGTCCAAAGTGAAGACCCTGTAATTATGAGTTTACTACAAATGGCATTAATTATAAATCTTACATGAATGCACATCAGAGTTGAATGATGCAATAAAGAAAATATTTGTACATATGCATGTGTACTGCACAAACAACACAGTGATTCTCCACCAGATGCCCTCTGACTTTTCCACCTGTCAACTCACTGACTTCAGCCACTCCCTCCTGCCCTGCAGTAACCCCTTTCCCTCCTGTCCTAGGCTGTGGGACGGCATTGTCTCCTTTCCTTTGGTAAAGGATGGTCCAGTGTACCCTATGCTAAAGGACATAAGAAAGGACGCACTAAAGCTGCTTTCCTTAATATTTAGAGATCGACCAGCTCATCATGGCTGCCAACTTGATACTTCCAGGTCATTTCACTCAGTTAGGAACCTTCCTGAGCAAAACGGACTATTCGACCACAGCCCTAGTTACCTGACCTCCCCTGCTCATCTGTTTCCACTTTCCCTTGTCAACCCTGCCGTATTTAAGACTCACTCACTCCTTGCCAGATTGTCAAAGTTGTCATTGTTATTTCATGACTTTTGCTTTCGAGCCACCAGTACCTACAGCCAATCAACAACCTTAACCCTGAAACTTGATCTTCTTGCCTGCCTGGACTGCTTTTGGGTTCTCCTCCCATGACAAAAAGACTTAAAAATCCACCTGCATGCCGATGCTGCGCACCATCTCATGTGTGGAGGGCAGGTCACAGTCAGTGGCAAACGCAGCAGCATGACCTGGCTTCAGTTTGATATTAAACAGATCCTTGATGTCACCTGAAAAGCATGAAAAGCCTTTAAGCGGTACAGTATATACACATACTCTATACCTATTACAGCACTATTGTCCTCTGTATGAAATATTGCATTTGCCTTTCTACTCTATATTGTTTATTTAATCTTTTTCAATAAAACGGTTTCACTGCACAAAGACATACTTGAGACAAAATCAATGTATCTTATGAAATGATATATGTTTTAGTTGTAATGAAATCTAACAAATCCAACTGCAACACAAAATAAGTCTCTGAGTGTTTGGGGTTAATCATTGAAATGGCACGTTTTATCAGTCGGCAAACCTTAAAACCATTTAATTTAATGTTTAGGATACATAGTATAAAATATTCCTTCATACCTTGATCATATACATACCCTGCACAATAACATCATCATCTAAGTATATCACCCTCCTATGGTTGATGTCAAGCAGAGGTAAGTAAAAGCGCACAAAGTTGAGCTGCAAAACAAAAGCAAAGTTATTTCACCTCTTTGAAACAGTCACTCTACATTTAGATTGTGGGGTAGCACACTTTAGAGCTGCGTCTGTGCATGTATAAGGTATGTATCGATACATGAACAAAAGCACGGCCAGAACTCACTGGATGTAAGAGATCAGGTCGAGAGGAATCAGGCTTCACCTTTCCTCGTAGAACCATGGGGTTAAATTCCAAAATCTTATATTTGATGCCTTTCAGTTTAGTCTTCTCTATGTACTGCCTGGGAAGATGCAAAGAAAGTACGATTAGGTAAATAAACATGAAAGTCATCATGATAGGCAATAATACTGGAATGTCAGGTGGTCCAAAAAAACCCACCCACACCTCCCCTCCATATACATTAACAGCACAAATCGCCTATACGCTTGAAGTCATCATTTCTTGCATCTTTTTAAAGAGTAATGTTTAAAGTGGAAACAAGTGACAAACCTCGTCAGTTTCACGGCATCACGAAGAGTAACAATATAGAAAAACAGACTCGCGTCTGTGTTGCTATAGACGCTGTTGATGGTTGCCATGGTTGCACCCATACGCTCCTCGGATGCACAGACGATGACGGGGACGGCATTATCCGCCTCTGGCGCTCTCACTGCAGGAGCTCGTGCTGCTCTTCCGAGGGTCTTCCAGTGATCTGAGCGGAATCAGGGAGGGGAGGTTGGAAGCTGAGATTGGTTTGTGTCATTTTGGATGGTGTGACAAAAAAAAATAAATCAGTACATGTGAAATTGTACTGCTTACAATGTACAGTAAAGTAAAACAAAAGAACACTCTGTTCTATTTACACTACTTAGCGTTCACTGTCATGACTGTCAAACAACTGCATGATCATTAAAATTACATTAGATGGACGCTGATGTTTGCATTGTTCTGTATTTTTCTTTCCATTCCGTTTTTTAAAATATTTTCTGACTTCCCTACCCTGTTTGTGGCTCTCAGCCACAGGTCCCTACCAAAGACGTAAATCTTTAAAAAAAAACCACCTCAAAAATATATAGTTTTATCTTTAAAAAAATGCTCAATTATTTCCTAAAACAGCTGGGCACTGTAGGCGTTAGCAAATGTTGCTCAAAGAAGAGTAAGTAGTGCATTTATAGGGGACTATTTTCAGTGGCGGATTAATCCACATTTGGTATAGTGAGTATTTGGACGGTGTGTGTGTGGGATTGAGTAAAAATAAACCACAGTGTTGATGATGACGAAGGAACATGTCAGCCAGTGCAACAGTGCGGCTCATTGAGGTGTTTTTAATAGTTTTTGGACAACAATGGAGCTCTAAGGCACAGAGGAAGAAGATCTATCAGGTTTTGGACATAAACACACAATACTTGTTAGTAGGATCAATTCAATGTTGGTTTGGGTCTTTCACTGGGATTTGCTGACAATAAGCAAAACATAGAACATTGCCAGACTGATCCTTTAATGTGTTGACACAATTTACTTTGCTCTATAAAGATTTGAATAAAACCTACCTGAGGGTTTGGGCCTAGTGGAGGCTCTAAGCAGTGTACTGTGCAGGAGGAGACACACCATCAGCACCAGCAGCACCACGAGGACCTGGTTAACTGAAACACAGAGAGAGGCAGGAGTCAGTTTGTACAAGCATGCAAGTGCATAGTTCTCTGTGTGTAGTGTGGAAGTTTCACAAGTAGTCTTGCTGTTTGTTTTCAAGGTTTCCAAAGAATATACCCCACAAAACATCAATAGGGCTACATATAAGAATTACTTGTATTACCGTTTAATCTCCTCTCCTTTTTTCCAATTGTTTTATCTAGGAAATGCCCATCACAGGGTCACAAAGTCCAAGGTGACATCTCCATTGCTTGTTTTGTCTGACCAACAGTCCTAAACCCAAAGACAGTCAATTTACAATGATATCAAAACAGGGAAAAGCAGCAAATACTCAAGTTTTAGAGGCTGGGACCTGGAACACAGGGGCGTTGTTTCAGCAAAAGTCAAGTTATGGCAATGTGACATGACATCAAGGACCTACTATCCTATTGAAATCTCTCACATTCACAATGCCTAATGTTTGTGTGTAATGCATGACTTAGAGAGAGTGAAAACGCCTTTCATCGCATCTATTTTGGCGCATATTTCAGCACCATGGAGTAGAAGCTGGATACCCGACAAACATTTTGAAATGATGTTCGGCTTTGGGTCGGGTTCAGTCACGTCATTCTTGACATGGTGCTTCCTGTTCAGTGCTGGGGTTTGTTATTTACGTGACAACACGTGAACGCAGCACACAGGTGGTTAAAAAAACAAAACAGAGTGTCTATGTGCACCCGGGTGAGAATAGTCTCAGGGCAGCTATCCAGCTATTTACACCCGGCCCCCTCACGCCTGCCCCCCGGATCCACAAAAAACGTGCTGCATGCATCGTTGCACGTCACTTTAGGACCTTTATTGATCACCCGTAGGGGAAATTCAATTTGATGCAGCAGCACAAAGGGAATGTAGTTAATTTCAAAGAAAGACATTTCCATAAATGCATAAAAAAAATAGATACAATAAAATAGATGTCTTTATATACATTTGCAATATATATATATATATATATAATATAAGCCCAAAAAGCTGTGGCTCTAGCCACTTACAGGTTATGTTAACAAGTTTGTAAGTTCTGGTTCTGAAGCACAAGCACGCTATGACTTGGGATCGGAGTTAATGTGAGTTCATGTGGCGGTCCCTAATGCCTGCTACTGGGTGGCAAAGACTGTCAGACTTGGTCCGGCCTCATGGAAACACCCCCTCACCTTTGTCCCTTATGCAGAGCAGCAGATCGGGACTCTGATGCTGCTTGTAAAATATACATACAGTAGCCTACATATATACAGTAGCCAATCTAATGTGTGCCGGGGTGCAAAGTGTCATCGGGGAAGTTTAAAAAACTACTGAAAACCCTGCAGGGAAACCTTCAGCAGACGGCTGTGCAGGAATGTGGCTGTGGATGTGATGCTGGTAAAATAAACAGATTGAACTGAAGACATCCGCGTGGTTCTTACCTGCAGTCACCTGCAGCATGTTACTACTCATAACTGAATCCAGCATAGAAACAGCAGGGAAGCTACAGCTTCCTCACAGACGGTATGGAGGCATTTTGATTTGCTCCAGCTTACATTACCTGCAGCGGGCTCAGGTTGGGTTCGGACAGAAATATGCGTCCCGAGCCGCACTCTACCTTGAACAGAGAACGGACTCTGCTCTATCATTAGTCATTTGTTTAAACTTCACAGAAAATTGAATTACATGCTAATTTCTAGTAGGTAACCAAGACCTGTTCAAAACACAGCAAAACATTTGAAGTTTTAGCTGCCTGGCTAGACTGAGGAGGGGACATTGATAGCTGCTCAGGAGCAACAGCAATTTTAAGGCAATACATGTGAAATTAGTTTCTTATTTTTATTTATTTATTTAAAAAAAAACAAAAAAAAACCTGAGTCCAAGGTATGGCACCTGCCATACCTGCCATACTGCAATTGACGCCTATGCTGGAACCAGAGACTGTTTTGTAGTTTTGCTGGATAAATGACTTAAAGGACTCGTTTTACATTTTGTGAAAAAAACCAACACTTTTTTTGCTTTCTTGCTGAGGAGGTTGATACCACTCTCATGTCTGTATGTTAAGTACAAAGCTGGAGCCAGCAGACGATTAGCTTAGCTTAGCTTAGCTTAGATTAGCTTAACGTAACGACTGGAAGCAGAGGGGAAAAATACGCCTATAAAAGCTCACTAATTGATAAGTTGTATTTAATTGTTTAATCTGTACTCAAACAGAAAAAACTCAAATGTGTGGTTTTACAGGGAGACTGCAGGTAGAGAAAAACAGCTGGGCTAGCTCATAAACTGTTGTTAGTTGTCTGTTTGAGTACAGATTAAACAAATGAGAATGTGTTAATTAGGGAGCTTAAGATGTGCGGATATGTGTATTGTTTTTACTTTGTACAGCGCAAGGCTATACGTTTGCTTGCTTGCAGTCTTTGTGCAAAGCTAGGCTAATTGCCTCTTGGCTCTAGCTCCATACTGTACTTAACAAACAGACATGAGACTGTTATCAATCTTCTCAAACTCACAGCAAGAAAAATAACACATCAAACTATTCCTTTAATCAATTCAGGTTTTAACAGAAATGTTGCTGGTTAATTTTCTGTTGGTTATTTGCAAACTATTTGCTGTGCAAACTGAGTTGATATTTTACTGTAAGGTTTTCTTCTCATAGCAGCCGAAATACACATTGCGTTTCAGTGACTCTTTCCACCAGCTGCCTGTCAGGCAGACCAAAGAGAAAGGAGGTTCAAATACCCACCTGCAAACAGTTACAGGGCACTTTATCATTTTGGCTGCTCATCCAGGTGCCTTAACTAACTCTGCACGGTATGCCACCTGAGCTGCAGGTTTACACTGAAATATTCAGGACTTACTGCCCCAGATCAAGGATAGCACATATGTAATTTTTAAAAGACATTTTATAACCATTCTTAACCTGCTGAGAATGCAGGTTAAGTCGATTAAGTTTTTTAGAAACTGAACTTTCTGCCTTATTTTTCTAGCATTAATGTTTGGGTTGCTCTGTCAATGTATTTCCTCAAAGAGCAGAAACCTTAAGGTAAAATTAAAGCGTTAATCTGCAAGGCAGAAAACAACAGCAGTGATTACAGTTTTTGAATTATGACACATTTAAAAGCATGCTTTATTATTTGGTAAAGTTTCCTTGTCTTTCGAAGCAAACACCTTTAAGTATTTTGCATTCAGTTCAGTTCACACTGCCGTTCACACACACGAAATTTAACTCCTTACAGCCTGGCGTCTGGTTATCTGATCATACCCCGCCCCAGCACACACACACGCACACACACACACTTGGTGCGCATGCATGCTAATACTATAGTCGATATGAGTGTTAAACCACAAGTAAACCGTCTGCTAGTGTTACTGCCCTGACCTGAAGACAAACGTTGACATTTCTTCTTCGTCTCATGTCAATTTATATCACCTCCGACCACAAATCAATCATTTTATATTTGTATACCATTTTACTTTCACTTACTTTGTCTCAGAAGAGCCATATTTCATGTTTGCTTCCAGCGACATCTGCAAACACACACACACACCCAGAAAGAGAAATAGAGAGCTATTAAGTCACTCAAGAGAAGTTAAGTTCTAGATAAACAAGAGATGAAATATCCCTTGGCCTTAATAATGATGTATGGAGGGTTCAAGGACTTGGCCGTTCCTTCAGTGAAGTATTAACACTGAAACCTGGCAACCCAGCTGAACATAACTTAAAAAGCCTTTGGTATTTATTAAGATGGAGAAAAACAAAGTTCACAAAACACGGCTAAGAGTAAACTTGGCTACAGAATCTGGTTTCTCCTGCAGAGATCTAACTGGATCAGCCAGGTTTTTCTTAGTCCCTTAACCTGAAAAAGGACATCATTACTGTGAATGTCTGAAATCACCAGATGACTATACGCTTTACAAGTGTGGTATCTCTTAGCTGTGAATGGTTTGGAGTTAAAGGTGTACAGATTACTTTACCTAATGGCCACATAGAGCACATATATAATCCTTAAAACAATTAAAATACAGTGACCTGCTGAGATAAAACCTTTTTAATTTGGTGCAAAAATGGCACAACTGCACAATTCATTTGTTTCAGTTTTATTTATATAGTGAATATATACAGTATATATAGAAGCTATCTCTGGGCTCTTTTCATATAGAGCAGGTCTAGACCGTACTCTTTATAATATTATTTACAGAGACCCAACAATTCCCACCATGAGCACACAAAGTAGCTTTTTACAAATGATTAAATTCTTTAAAAGTATTAAATGGTTCCTATGCTGTGTTTTAAATATAAAGTCAGGACTACTGAAGTTCTCATTTTGATCTAAACCTCCACCAGCTTTCTGTTTCTAAACTCTGATTTCCTCTGCTAGATTTTTCCTGGAAAAGAGCAGATTTCTTTACCATGTGTACGCGTAACCGAGTCTCAAATAGTCTTCAGACAGGGAAAATATTTCATTTAATGATGCACCCTTGTATTTAAAATAATTTGATTCAAAGACTTCAACCGAAACTGACACTAAGTAGCCTCTATACAGTAAGTCTGATGTTTCCACAGCTGAACAGACTATTTGTTACGTATGGGGCCATGTAGGCCATAATTCACTCAGATTTATACTCTACTTTCAAACACATACTCTTGTCACTCTCACACACTCATATGTTCACTCCCACATATATAAGTTTATTATAACTTCCACATGAATGTTCATATATTTTAACCCTTACATATACAATAACTCTACTCACATACATCTGTTGTTACCCTCACATGTATATACTTTACCCATATTGCATTGCGGTGGAATAGCATTTCTCTACAATGACTACTTGCTTGCTATATTAGACATTTATAGTGTATTTATAGTGTAAATGCATCGAACAAGTGCAAAGAGAAGCTACAGATTTTTTTTTTTTTTTTTTTACATTGTGATTACATTCAGATGATTTCTGTCAATCTCAAGATATGTTGAAGCCTCAAGAAATGCGGAAACTGTCAACACATGAGGGTCCTTGTGTGGATGGATTTGATTGAGACTTATTGAGGAGGGTTTGGGAGGATTGCCCCAAAATCTATGATCACAGTGAAACTTAACACAAAGAGAAAACAATTACATTTTGGTATAAACGCACACACAGAAATACATTTTGTGACATACATTTTGCATATGTTAATGTGACTGTGACAAACTGCCAGTGTGACCTGACCTGCAGTAAATTCACTGAGGCCTCAAGCCAGGAGACACTGGACGACACATGTGGCTGTATTTTGTCCAAAACCTTCCACCACGTCCTTCCTTCCTTCCTGGTGCCAGCAGGGCTTCATCAAGGGATCTATTTGCCTCCCAGCCCTTTAAAGGTTTATATAACTGAAATAATATAAATGCTTACACAATGACTGCCAAAATCCTTCTCTCATTTTTCTCCATCTCTATCGCCTCCTCTTAGAATAATTAGGTGTCAGTGGGTTTCAGTGTAATGTGGTGAAACCTAAGAAGGAAATGGCCCACTTTAAGTTGCCCATCATTTAAGGTATCACACCTACAGTGATCTGTCTGCTTTTTGTGTATCAGCACTTCCTCAGAAAGCTGCAGACTCTAACTGACCTTCAGCATGCAGCTGAAATGAAACAGAACATGCAGTTTGTGTTTGCGTTTGTTTGTCACTGTTTGGAGCAGCTCAGAACATCTGGAGCCAATTAGCTTCAGATACACTCCTTCCAGAAGGCAGGACTGCCTGACATACTGTCTCCGGCCTGCATTCGAACAATTGGTAATCCACTCAAGACTCTCTGAATTACAATGCATTGAGTTAACATGTGATATATTCTCCAATCCCAATGCATTCGTAGTCACGTTGTCATGTTTTTGCAGAATTGTGCCACCAGATATGCTCCCATAAGATTTTATGCCACATGTATTATTTATTTTTATTAATTTGTCAATTTTTTCTTAAATGGCTTCTTCAAGACATCATTGAGGAATTAGGCTACATGAATAATTATTGATTATGTAGCAACTAACTACTGGCTAGAAAACATTTTTTCCCCTCATCAACACAAGTTGCACATAACTGTGTGCATGTGTGTCTAAGTGGGGTGGATGGGGGTTGGGGGTCCAAACAAAGCCACATAAGTTATCACACTGCAAAAAAATCTAAACTGGATAAAGTAGTTAACTTTTTTAGGACTCATTCACTCCAAGGGTAAAAGTTTGTAACATTTCACTGATTTGCAATGGAGTTCAATTGTTTTGGTGCGTTTTCTAGGGAAGAAATGTTTGAAACAAGCTAAAATGAGGCAAATCACTACAGTATCGAAAGAAAATAAATAAATAACCATGACCCTTAATTCCAGAAAAGTACTGAACTGCATTGAAACAACATCTAACTGTGCCATGTATCATGCATTTGCAGAGTTTTCCACTTGTTTTTAAGGTTAAAAGTTAAAAAGACAATGTTTTTTTTAAAAAGATAAGACATTTCTTTCAGTGTAGCAGGGCAAAAAGTTCCCTTGTCTAACAATAGCCTACAACAGGGTTGCATATAGCACAAAATACAAGAAACACATTTCACAATATGCAATAGACATATAGCAGCAAAATTGTCAAAACTTTAGAAGACAGACATAAAGTAAGGAGGCGTGTCCCTGTTGGTTCGATATGTAAATGGTCAGTCATTTAACTAATAATCACAATTTAAAGCACATTTAAAATGTCAAAAATGTACTCACCAGAGAAAGAGGCTGGTGATTGTTGTGCTCACTCTCATTCCTGGTGTTCATGGTCCATTGCTGCTCAGGACTGAGACTCACCCTCACCAACAATCCCACTTTTCTCCTCTCCCACCTTTTTTCTCTCTCCTTCTTCCCTGACCCATCTTGTTCACTCGCTGTCCTTTAGCTACAAACTAGATTAGCTCACCCCATTTCACGGAATCACAGCAGTGATACCGGAAAAAAATCATTTCTGCTGTTAACACACTTTAGCCACAATGTGTACAAGTTATACGTTATAATAACTGATTAAACACAGCTTGGGGGTATTTTAAGCGAGCCAAATCGCACGTCGTTATGAAAACTACATTTCCCATAATGCCCAGGGTGTCGCTCTGCTGGAAAGGACGACTAAAGTTTATCCCCTCTTCAACATTTTGGCTCGTCAGTTTTGTCACATGCGGCCATAAGTTAGGCTTGTGGATATCAGTGACATTGATCTACAGATTATTTGGTTGTCATTAATAATATTAAAATTATTCAAAACAATTATCGAATCAGTAAAGTGTTATATGTTAGCCTACATGTTTTTATCTTGATTTTTCCATGCAAAAGCACATTATAACTTTATTTTGAAAGGTGTCGTAAAATGTTTATTATCACATGATATTACAGCAACCTAGCCATGTTTAGGGGTACTCATGCGGTCAGAACGTTTGTTCAAACAGTTCTTAACCTTGTTCCTCATTTACACAGGTTTTCTTTCTTTCATTCAGTATGTATATGAATAAGTTGTATGCCTTGATACATTTTGTTTGTAATTCATACATATGTGCCTTCCTTATAACTTAAAAATTCAACAAACAATCTATTAACATGTATTAAGGTTATTAAGCGTTTTCCTTAAAGATGGAAAGATTTAACAATTTATTTTGAGCTTACAATGATATTTTATATGTAAATTTGGTAGCTGTTAATATTACAATAATATCATATTTATTGTATAATTATAGTAATGATATTAAAAATAACTTTTGTTTGTTTGGGCATGTTTGTATTGTTTTACGTGTGGAACGATAGCAACAGTGTAAGGTTATGGTTGGCCACTTAATTTTCTGCTGCTCTGCGAAAAAGAAACCTGGTAAACACTTCTCTCCAGCATGTCTTCAAGTAGCTGAGTGACTGCTTTCTCTCATTCTGCCCGGTAAGTGACTCTGTGTTCATGCAGCAGCCTTTCGCCTGCACCCAGCATGGACGAGAACACTTTAAAACAGCTGGTGAAGCTCACCCAGGAGGGACAGTTGAGCTCTCTGGAGAAACGGATAACATTAGGCGGCTCGGCGGCGGTTCAGACTGTCAGCAGCAAACACTTCGGTCGGTCAGGAGACACCCTGCTGCACTACGCTGCCAGACATGGACACCTGGACATTGTGGAGTATCTAATAAAGCGGGTGGGCATGGACGTGGAGATATACAACAACGACTACAAGAGGCCGCTGCACGAAGCTGCGTCCATGAGCCACCAGGCCTGTGTTAGCTACCTGCTCCGGGAAGGAGCCACGGTGGACTGTCTGAAGAAGGCTGACTGGTGAGCATGGCCGTATTAACCTGGGCTCAATGAACTTCAAGATATTGTGTTTACATGTGGCGCCCTCTGTTGGCTTCTAAAAGGAAATATCATGGTGTTAATGCCAGCTCCCTTCGATAGCTCAGTTGGTAGAGCGGAGGACTGTAGAGGCGCAACGCTGAAATCCTTAGGTCGCTGGTTCGAATCCGGCTCGAAGGAGAGATGTTTTGATTTACCGAAGAGAGTCGCTACAAGCCGTTTATTTTACGAAGAGGTTAAACATATAAAGAAAAACAAAGAAAAGCAGCACAGTGGGTTTATCGATAGTTAACTTGTACCTCTCATGTGTTATGGTTACGTTCGACTGACAGCGCTAAGCGTCTGTTTTTCCTCAAAGATATATCCCTGACCATCTTTCAAAAGCCCGAAAAGGTCTGTTTAAAATGCATTTCCAGAAGCCTAAAAAGCTGTGCTGTCCGTCTAGATCAAAAAGTATTGCTTTAACCGTTTAAAATAAAAAGGTTTTAAACCAGTTTACCAAGTTGTGACTTGTCCAAACAAGGTGATCAATGTACAAAACAAACTTAATAGATAGAGTAGATATCAGACACATTCTGTACATCTATGTTAATGTTGCTTTCCATTCTTTTGTATTTAAATGTGTAATGTTTGTTTTCTTGTGTAAAATAAGGAGTAAGAATGGTGTCTAATATAAGTTTAATTAAAGATTTTTTAATTTACTTTACCTGTGAACTATTTACAAATTTGGTTGGAATTTCAATTTGTACAGATTTCTTCCCTAATGAAATCCCCTGATCTGTATGTCTATTTTCTATAAAAAATAACAACTATGTATTATCTTGTAAGCTTGTAATGTGACTGCTAACTAGATTCCACTTGGTCAGAGTAGGTGTCAGTGTTGCCTCTTCTCTCTCAGGACTCCCCTGATGATGGCCTGCACTCGCAGAAACCTCAGCGTGATCCAGGAGCTGCTGTGCCACGGCGCTGACCCTACACTGACTAACAAGGACGGCTGGAACGCCTTCCACATCGCCTGCAGGGAGGGCGATCCTCTGGTCATACAGCACCTGCTTCTCGTCACGCCGGACACGTGGAGGACGGAGAGCAAGACGCGCAGGACGCCACTGCACACTGCAGGTAAAGCCCCCTTAGATCCCGAGGTTCAGCCTATGGATAAGAGACGTGATGGCTACACCTGGCATACACAAAAAAATGTCCTGACTTCAGGCTGGTTTAGAACAATTATCTTCTCAGAATTTCTAATCTCTAAGTGAAGGACAAAAGTAATATCTGTTTTTTCCTGTTATGTGAGGGACCTTTTGCGTTTATTGTCATATTAGAACTAATTCTCTCTCTCTGTTCACCATTCAGCGATGCACGGCTGTGAGGAGATTGTTGCGATCTTGCTGGAGAGGTAGGTTGAAATTTTGGAAAGTCAAATTTGTGAAATGTGTCAGTCATTGTGGTTGTACTGGGCAGCTTCCAGGTGTTAATATGTGTAACTTTTGTGTGTGTGGGGAGCTGGGTTTTCCTCTCAGTGAAACTTCCCTGGATAAATTAAACCTGCAATCAGTGTTTTTTGGCCACTTGGGGGCAGTGGAAACAAGCTACAAACATATCACCTTTAAGTTGATATGACCAATTTGTTAGCAAACTGTTTTGTTCTCCACTATCTGCCTCTTTAGCTGCTAAATGCTCCACTATGTTCACCAGCTAGCTGCTAACTTTGTCTGTCTGCTGTTTGCTGCTGGGCAGGTAGTGTACAGTGGGTTTATCAGAGCTTTTTTATGTGATCCATATTGACATGTAAAATATTCATTATAGCCACTTAAAGGGGGAAAAGTGCATGCAAACACAATCTGTGTTTGACAAACAAGTATATGTACAAGGTCCACTTACTTAAAATTTTGGAGCTTTTAGCCACATTTGAAAATTCAAAATGTAAATGCGAAAAGTTTTGAAAATCACAATTTACAGTAAGTATACCTTGTGCTTGACAAGAATTTTTTTTTAATCAAAGTACAAGGTCAATGATCAACCTTTAAGGTCATTAATCTGCGTCATATACTGTACATATGATGACTGCCAAGGTTACAATCCTGTTTGTAGATTGCCTTTGGAAATGTCCACACTCTAGAAATATAGCTCCATACTTTTGAGCTTGATGATGATTTGCAGCTGACAGATAACGTGTCTAACTGACTCTCACGTTCACCGGTCTTCTTCCAGATGTGGCTACACCCCAGATAGCACTGACAGCTGTGGTGTCACTCCTTTCATGGATGCCGTCAGGAACGGACACATTTCTGTGGCCAGGCTGCTTTTAGAGAAGCACCAGGTAGAACAAGGCATTTCAAGTCCGTAATGTGTCTCAGCTAATTTATGTGCACTGTCACGTGTTGACTTGTGTGTATTGTAGGCGTCTCCAACAGCAGCTGATATACTCGGGGCTCAGCCGGTGCACCAGGTTGCTGTCACCGGCCAGGATGAGGCACTGTGGTTCCTGGTGCGGGACCTAAATGTAGACGTGAACCAGAGGACGACTGACACCCAGCTCACTGCCCTGCATTACGCTGCAAAGGTGAGAGATCACTGATTTTTGACAAGAGTCCACCTATTCACTTCCTCCAAGTCCTCATGGGTTAGTTATTTCTCTTAGATTAAATGAAGTAGTCAAATCATTATAACTTGAATGCTTGTAACAACTACGATGGTTTGTATCAGCCTCTTTTTCTGCACTAGGACATGATTATGTAGCCTGATAATCAGACCGAATTACAATGTTTTCACTTCATTATTCAGTCTGACATCTTATTTGTGTTGTTTTTTTGCACTAACCTATCTGTAGGGTGGCACGGAAGCTGCTGTAGTACAGTTGCCAGTGTGTCGCCATCTTTCTGGCTCTGGCACAGAAAGATGACAACCCCAATCTTAATCCTGCCTACGAAGCTCTGATTGTCTCGATTGTTTTCCAACCAGGGAAACAGCCATCGAGAACAGGGTTTCTGCAGGTCCTTAAACAGTTCTTAAAAATAATTAAATTTAACTTGTTGAAACCTGCAGAAACCCTGATCAAGAAACACCAGACCTATTTGAATTGCTGAAAAAAAATCTGAGATGTGGGGACATTCTGATTCTGATAACGAGGTCTGGAACCAGGCTCATGATTATGGTTGATTTGGTACTTGGTACTAACAAATTGGTCATATCACCTTACAGGTGATATGTCAATGTTGTGTTTATAGCTTGTTTCCGCTGATTAATGTGATCACACAGATGATGGACAACCAGCCTCACAGCATATCTATATGTTGATTTACATTCCACCGTGTGTGTAATAATACACACCTAAAGGCTCACTAGTAGTGAACATGAATTAAAATAAAGGCAGAAAAGGACAGTCATTGATTTGCAAATTTCTCTGCTGTATTTTGTGTGATTGACGATTCTAAAACTGAAACTAAATTTGAGTAGTGTATCAGTACTTCACAAATTAACTCAGGAATTCTCATTTATACACTTAACTATCTCTGTTATGGAAGGATTATTAGGCAAATGATGCTTATCAATTCAATCGTAATTAGTTGTCCATTAATGTATTCATGTATGCAAAATTCTCTATCCTTATACCCTTAACTCAGGTAGGGACAAACACCACAAAACAAGAAGAGCAACCAAGGAGCGAGTCCTCGTCCAAGATGGACAGACAGCATAGGCGTTGTTTATACAGAGTAGACAGAACTACAGTATCTACTGATTGTAGTAGATTTACAATATGGAAATCTACAAAGCTACTAACATACCTGGTCATTTACAGTGTGCAAATAAACTCTCCTTCCTCATTTCAATCTGTGTTTTTCAGGAGGGCCACACGTCCACTATAAAAACACTGCTGGAGCTGGGGGCAGATCTTTATGCTCAGGACAAAAAGGGAAGAACTGGTAAGCAGTGTACCACAGTGGTGAACTTCTAAAACCATTTTGTTTTTAGCAAACTTAAAGTCAAATCTTAAGTATTTCTCTATAACATTAATATTCATGGCTAAATTACGGAAGCCTATTGCTGCCACACAAGAAAAAGAAAAATGGATCAGTAATCACGTTATAATGTGAAAAGTTTATTGTTATAACAAGATGTTTTTCACGTTTTCTTGTTTATAACAACATACTATTTATTACTTATAACGTGAAACATTTCATGTTATAAAGTGAAAAGTTTTATTTGACAACATCACAGTCAAAATGTGACGACACCTACGCAGTCCTGATGAAGCAGATTAAGTGAGGTTTGACTGTCAAACTCTTAGTAAATAATACCTAAGCATATTTTTTTATTGTTGCGTATTTAGTACGGAAGCGAATTGCTGTCACGCCAGAAAACGAAAAACAGATCAGTATCACACTATAACGTGAAAGGTTTATTGTTATAATTGTTATAACAAGATGTTTTTCGACATACAAGCGTATCACGTTATAACAATATGCTATTTTTCTTGTTATAACGTGATAAGTTTGTATGTTGTTAATTATAACATGATACTGATCTGTTTCTCATTTTCTGGCGTGACAGCAATACACTTCTGTACTACTAAATAAGTAACAATAAAGAAATATGCTTAGGTATTATTAAGAGTTTAACAGTCAAACCTCACTTAATCTGCTTCATCAGGACTGTGCGGGTGTGATTTAATCAGATTCCATTGACAGTGCTGGCAACATACCCCACAACTGTCATCACACTTTGACTCAGATGTTGCTAACTCCTGATTGGTTCTCATATGCAAGTGACATCACTTTTTTCCAGATGAGCCCTGCCCACTTAAAACCAGTGAGAAAAGCACTGACAAAACCGAACAGACAGAAATGTGTCATGTGAAATAACCAAAACTGTTCATGTAGGACATATATCACATCACATTCAGCCATAGAAAGAAGCTGATTGAGAAAATAGATAATCAGGGCCTTTAATAACAATGCATGTCATTTCAAAGATAAGGTGGCGATAAGCTTGAGGAGAAGATTTGAAGATAATGGATCCTTTTCAAAATTCATTTCACAGTTCATTTGGACACACTATGAAAAAATGAGATGTTCCATCACGGTGAACATTTAGTTTTAACGGTTATAGTTATGGTTTCGTTTTGTAATAACCCAGCTGAAAAGCAGATTGATTTTAAAATCTTTGAGGCTTATGCATTCATTCATGTTAGTGAAATTATGAATAAATGTGGAGGATATGAAAAAGATTTTTTTAAATTTTGAATGTAGAAAATAAATAAAGGCTGCTCAATGATGCATTATGTGTTAGTTTACACATGGAGCAGGAAAAAGTAGCTATTACAATAGTGAAAGCAAATGGGGATCCACATAAAATGAAACACTGTTAGGAAATGAAACCAGTGGCTGCCTAAAGTGGCAGGCCAGAAATCAATCTGAAAACTAAAGGTATGCTTTGTCAATGGTCTAAAACACCAGTATGGTCCTTACCAGCCTCTTATTATGTCTACTCTTACCAGCTGTTCATATGGCCTGCATTGGGCAGCATGCAGATGCAGCCAGGACACTCCTGCAGCTCGGACTCAAAGACTCAGAGGACGCATCTGGCACAACAGGACGGCAGCTTGCCAAGAAACCAGACATAGTGCGAGTGTTTGAATGTGGCTTACCAGACACATCAGGAATGATACCATAGTGATACAGAACACAGATTTGCAATTGGTTCTGTATAGTTACTTTAGAACCTGAAACATTTTATGTGATTGAAGTCAATCAGTTTAGATTGTGTGGATTACAATAAATCTTAACTTGTCTTGTGTTGTGTAGTGTATTCTTGGGTGATAGAATTTGGGGACTTAATCACATGACTTGAATTAACGTCTTGCTTTAGTCTGTGATATTTATATCGGACCTGACTTCAATGCTAGTGACTTGAGACTTGACTTCAAAAGTGTCTCCAAAAATAACCTTAAAAGGCCATTATGATGCCAAATGGCCAGTCACTCTGGCGCATGGGAATAAGTATCTTGTTTGGAGAGGTTTACACGTAATTGGACATTAGATGTCCACCTTTTAAAATGGCTGTACCACAATTATTATTAGTTTGTTGGCCTATAACCAATCCTATACAGACTAACGGGGGACATGAGTGAGTAATACAGAGGCTAACTGCATTGCTTCATTAATATGGAATTTCTCATATGAGACAATGAGAATTTTAAAATAGGTAAAACTCAATTGAATGAGAGTGACCATTTATTCAACAAGCAGGTTGGGAGTTGAGAAACTGTAGGGAACACATTTAGAATGTTAACATTTTTCAGAAGCCCAGATGACTCATTAACTAATTTAAGTGTTACATGTTATTTACTAAATACATAACTCTCTATTCGTATTATGGCCGCACTCTTGCGTCTCTGCTTCATAAAATAGTGCTTCCACTCAGGTACTAGTTTTTCAGACAGACACACAGCCCCTCTCCTTCCAAGTGATCGACAGCCGAGAAACCACGCCCCCTCTGAGGCGCCTGACGCTGAGCCGCAGCCCCTTCTCATTTTCAGCCCCGCAGATCTCCATTTTCTTCTTTCCCGATATTCAGGAGCAGAAGAGTAAAGATTTGGAAAAATGAATGAAGAATACGACGTTATCGTTCTGGGCACTGGGCTTACGGTGAGAAAGATTCAAACGTTGCGGTCCGCAGCGTGGAAGTGATTTGCAACCTGTTACCAACGCAGTTAGCACTTGGCAGTTTGGCTTTGAGCTAACTGGGCCTAATCAGCAGGGCTAGCGCTAAATAGCTAGCTTAGCCGCTAACCGAGAGTAAGCGACTACCTGTTATTAAATGGAAACTGAGCAAAGTAGCTAACGCTAACCATTAGCACTATGCTATCTGTAACTGCTATCAATGCCTGGAAAGATTAACGATATCTGTAGGGGTAACTGTCAACTTGCACAAGATACGTTCAAACTCTCGGTCTGTTGCTGCGGTTACTAAGTATTCCGTCGACTTTGAATGTAGTGAGCCCAGTTTCTTGACCGGTTGTTTGGAAGTTGGGCGCCAGTTCGGGCAGCTTTTCTGAGTCGAGATGAGATTATAGATAGGATGATTAGTCTGCTAGCGTTAGCCGACCTAAATTAAGCTAACCAATTAGCCTGCCAACGACAGAATAACGACGTGTCAGCTTCACCGATTAATCTTTCATGCACGGTGCCTGTTAACTCGGTTGCTGACTTTATCTCAGTGTAATATTCGCTAAGGTAAGTTAGCTACTCATCTGATTAAAGCAGCAATAATGTTAAGTTGCTAACTACCTAGCTAACTCTTAAGTTTAAGGCGCTCTTCGCCTCTCCGTGCGGTGGACTCAACAGGATGGGGAGTAAAATTACATCGAATACAAGCTTAATAAAACGAATTGAAGCCTCAGCACTTTTAATGACTTAAACGAGAAGACATTTGGAAAAAGAGCGGACTTGACTGCTTATCCAAAATCGCTGGATTACTTTAGACTATAACTGTCAGTCAGAAACTTTAGCAATAGGTTGTTGACCTGTAACTTTTAGTTGGACTTCTTGCGTCGTTTTAATTTGCCTACTATAAAGCAAAAAAAAAGCTGATCCTTCATAATGTGATGTGGCAGTTTATGAGCTATTTGCGTATGTGTAGGGTTTGTTTACCCGGAAATGAACTTTGTCAGCATTAACCGTGCCAAAGCCTAATAGACAACATTATACTTTCTGAGAGGCCTCTTGACTTGCTGTCAATTTTATATGGCTAAAGCATGACATGGAAATACCGTGCTGACTTTGTTGCAGGCAAATGGGCAGCATCCTGTCAGCTCCAGGGCGCTAAATTCATTGCCGTTTCTGGACTGTTAGTACACAGTTTTAATGCTGATTGTTAAGAGTTTTCACATTTCTTTGTCAGCAGACACTGAGCTACAAAGTGCTTTGCTTCAGGCTCCGGCAGGCAGAGGTAGCAGGGCAAAAGTAGCCAAACAGAAAGGGGGTTGGTTAAGTTTTGGTGGGCAGGGTGTTGATTTTAGCTCACATTTGGGTGTGGTTCCACCAAGACTGAGGAACCGAAAGTACACTGTGAGTACTGTAAGCTCAGTTAACTGAGAGCTAGGCTGACTGCCAGGCAGCCTAAAAAGCCCTGCAGACCGCAGCACTGTGTAGTTTCACATGGTTTTAGTTCTGTTATGCAAATCCATAACTTTGCTTTTGTATATCTGACAGATTTCCCTTTTATGCAACACACTAACATTAGCAATGCTATGACTACTAACTCAGCAGGTTACACAGATTTCTAATAGGGCCTATAATCAAAATAGTAAACAGTGCTGTTCCAACTTACCATGTGTAAATTATTTTTCTTACCTTAGATCATGCCACAAAAGAATGCCCACTGATTTTGGTCCCTATCTTTTAACCTAAGTCAGTATAAATACAGCACATTTGTACTCTTAATGGAATATTATCTGCCACCAATGGCACCTTTTTCTGTCATTTCTTAAATGTCAAATGAATTAATCCTGCTACTGTATGCCTAGAGTGGAGATGATTAGTCGGGCCTTTGTTTGTATTCCATTTTAAGTAGCTGGGGGATGGGGTTTCCCTCCATTACTAATGACACATGAGGGGAGTGGCTTGGCGCAAGATATAAAACTGTCCCTCCATGCAGTCTGGTTCACATTATGATACACTTTTTGATCCCAAAGTAAGCAGCTTGTTACCTGAAAAAGAGAGAAGCGAATAGGGCTGCATTTCAGTGGTTGAGGACTATACAGAGACTGCAGTGATGGTTTTACATCAGTTGCTACATCAGCAATCACTGATGCAAAATTGACCAGTGGTAATGGGGAAATATTAGTCATGGGCAAACCTTTTACTTACCCAAGGGAAAACAGTAGTGCAGTGAAATAATATTCTACCAAAAGTAAAAGTTCTCCATTCAGAACTTTGCTTTGGTAAAGGTATAGCAGTGCTCAGTTAAATTGAGCTACAACAATTAGTCTGTCAGTAAATTAATCGATCAACAAAAAAAAAATTTGGCAACTACTTTTAATAATTGATTAATCGTGAGGTCAGTTTTCAAACAAAAATTTCGAACATTCTCTGGTGCCAGCTTCTTACACATGAGAATTTGTTGCACTTTTTTTTTATCTTATGTGATAGTAAACTGAATATCTTTGTGTTTGTGATTGTTGGTCAGACAAAACAAGACATTTGAAGGTGTGACAGAAAATTGTGATCAGGAAAGTTTTTGATTTGTTCCCCACTATTTTCTGAAATGTATACACCAAACAATTAATCAAGAAAATAATCGGCAGCTTAATCCATAATGAAATAGTCAGTTCCTGCCCTAAAGTTAAATATGCCAAAGTAAATTAAGTAAAATGACTCTTGTCTTCACAGTACTACATTACTCTTGCATTCTCCAGTAAGAAGTATACATTTGCTGCTGTCTTTGTGCCCATCAAAAGGAGGAAATGGTGTTAAAGAAAAGGAAATGGACACAGTGCTTGTCGATTATAATGAATAAAGAATGTCAGCACATGCAGAAGTTTCAGGTATTACCAATTAAGTTATGATTAAACGAACGATTGTCATTACTAACTTTATATTAAGCAAATACTGCCAGAAATGATTATCATACAAATCTAAATTCCTCTAAACAAGCCAGCACATTCCTATCTAATTGTATCTCATCACAGGTTTTGGATATAGAACTTTAATCTGCTGTGCAGTACAGTAAACAACTGCTTCATTTTATATTGTGTAGTACAGTATAAAACTATAAAAAGGGATCCAGCAATTGATTGTATCTGAGAATCTGGAAACAGGAATGTGCAACATTTTTTGCTTGATAAATGTCTGCTGATTGATTAATTGATTTATTGTGTTCAGCTGTGTAATTCTGAGAAAACCTTCAGAGTGGTTATTGTATGTGATTTCTCTGCTCTGTTGATCCCATGATCCCAGTGGATTAAAGTCCAACAGACTGTTGTGAATTGAAACACTGGAAAGTGTATTGGAAAATGTTCAATGTAGTAAAATCAAAGCTAGTATCGTCATGCTGTGACTGATGTTCTGTCATGTGATTGTAGCTTTTTGAATTGCAGCTTGTTGGACTTTGCTGCGTCTCCCCCCTCTCCCAGATTTTTATGGGTTAAAAATTTAACTTGGACTGGATCAGTGTGTTTTCCTCTTGGTCAACATGGCCACTACTATCTGGCAGAGGTAGTGATGACTAGGCTGCCTGCCTGTGTCAAAGCCTGTATTTATATAAGCAGCAGCAGCTTCAGTCACAGTCACCCAAAAGGAGTAACAGTGACACATCAGAAGTGCTCCGTCTTCCCTGGAGATAACCTCACTGCATGTCCCCCACATAAATGGCATTGAAAAATCACACAGTAGATGGAACCTAGGCTTTATGGATAGACGTGGTCGGATTTCACTGGGGCATGTGTTATTTTGGGAGTGAACCTATGCAGAAGCTATCTTGGATGTTGCAGGATGTAGAGAAGTGGGTATGTCACTCAGGGTATGAAATGGGTGATTAGATGCTTAGATAAGTTTAGGTTGACGGTTTACTGGACATGTGGTCGACCTAAACTTTGCAGTATTTTCAGACAATATCACTCGTGTTCACGCAGGAAAAACTAAGGGTTTACAGCTAAAAGACAAAAGCAGCTCAACTTGAAAATGTCATACACATTGAAAATTAGATTAACATTCAACTCTCCACTCAGCTTTACTTATATCGCAACTATTATACAAACGTGCAGCCCAAAGTGCTTCACCGAGCATGGTTAAAACAGCACAGACAAAAAGTTAAATAACAAAAAATAGATAACAATAAATAGAATTTTGCAAGACTAAAAATTACAACAATAAAATGTTAAAAATAGATAAAAGTCAATAAAATAAGTAAACACAAGGGATAAAAAATGGTATTGTCATCCCATCCTGGAGACAAATGTATTGAGAGTATTAAGAGTTTCAGATTAAGGCGTCTATAGGTTATTTGAACAATCAAAAAGTTTATTGCATGTTACACTGAGCTGCTGGAGTTAATTGTGGGGTCTTTAACTGGGCGGAGGCTGTGACAATCAGTCGATTAATTGGTTAGTCAATCGACAAAATTAATTGACAGCTGTTTTGCTCAAGTCATTTTTAAGCAAAAAATCTTTCCTTTGTTTTATATCACTGCAAACTGAACATCTTTGGGTTTTGGACTGTTGGTCTTACTAAACAAGACATTTGAAGACTTCACCCTGGGCTTTAGGAAACTGTGATCACAATTTACTGACATTTTATAGACCAAACGAATTAATCGAAAAAAATTGACTATAAAAATAAAACTTAGTTGCAGCTCTACATTTGTCATAACCATAGGTGAGGTGTATTGAAGAAAAAAGATCAATATAATATTGAGTATTTATAAAAATGAAAAAGTATCTATAGATTTAAAAAAAGCAGGAACCACAAGCACAGAACAAATAAAAGTGCTACAATGTAAATAGAAAAAAACCCCAGATGAATGCAGAGACAGGTCAACGATGCCGTCTGTCTTTGGTCGCCAAACCTCAGTTGGCCATTGGTGCACTTGCCTCATAGTAGAATCTAGGACCACCGTGTCATGTATGACAGTAAATGAAGAGTCTTTGGGTTTTGGACTGCCAGGCTGGACACAAGTGAAGGTTATGATGCATTGTTGGTTTTTGTCATGTGAGAAACAAGTTATACCACATACTGCCAGAGTATAGGCTGTCCTTGAGTAGTAAAACAGTCACATGATGCATACAGTGTATTCTTGCACCCACTGCTTTAATCGTACTAAGGCCTTTAAGATCTTTAACATTTACTCAAGGAAAAACTAGTATATCAATTCATATTAATCATGGCCCAGAGATCTGAATGAGCCTTCCCAGAACCGAGGATGATGTTTTACATTAAAGCCAAATAAAATGAGGGAAGCAAGATTTATAGTTTTACATTAAGTAATCTAAGATCATGCGTAGCCCATCTGTCAATTTATATTACAAAGTGATGAAAAGAATGTAAACACTGTTTCTGTGGGCAATATATTTAAAGCACAAATGACCCAATCACGTATGATACATTCGTCTAGTGTTGCAGTGGTGCTAATCCAAATTATAAATCAGAACCTACGATGTAGATATCTACAGTGGGACCGTCATTAATACTTTGTGTTGAGTATAAATCCAGTGTTTGTGGTGGATAACATAATCAGATAAGTGTCTGTTTTTGGCTAGCCTAATCCAGCGAATTTAAATACCGGCCCAACCAGGGTACTTCACATGACATAGATCTTTTGTTGTTGTTGTACATTTTGCCTTTATTGGACAGTTCATAGTGTAGCGAAAGAGGGGTATGGCTTGCAACAAATATTATATGGTATGCATCTTGACCACTCAACCATCATGATGCCCCATGTAAATCCAATATTGTCATAAAGAAGTCCAGTTCATTGATTTGCAACATTGTCTGCAGTGGTTGTATATAACCAAATATATTAAAGGGATAGCTTTGTCAGTGTAGCAGTATGAAACATTTTCAGGTGTACAGTGGGGCAAAAAAGTATTTAGTCAGCCACCAATTGTGCAAGTTCTC
>LKNJ01004434.1:9533-22942 GCA_002120245.1 Maccullochella peelii
CCCCCCCCCTTATCAGACTCCCTCTCTTACTTTTCTTTACTGGTTAGTCTCTCAAGGGAAGTCCACGTCCGCCACTCGTCCGTTTGACATCTGACAGTCAGTGGCGTTAGTTTGATGATGGACATGAGCAGAGATCTTTAAAGAATCTGAAGCTCAACCCTCCGTGTTTTTTTTTATTGCTATTACTCGTTCTCAGCTGGAAGGGGCGGCGCAGTACGTGATCGAGACACGTGATGCTGTACAGATGAGAGCCTGGCTGAGTGACATCAGGAACGGCATCTGTCTCAGGTAATGAATGAGTGAATGAATGAATGAATGGGGGCACCCGGGCTTTAACGTATGGGACGGACAACATGTGTGTGACAGCATGAAGTGTGTCTCTCTCCCACAGTGAACAGGAAGATGCTGAAGGTGTGTGTGTGGGGCCGTTGGACATCAGTGGGACGCCTGAGATTGTTGACCGTCTTTCACAAGGTCTGTCTGTGATACCGCGAGCTTTACAGTATGTTGCAGTACAGTACGTCTGCAGCGTTTAAAGAGTAGCGTAAACTTCTTTTATCACTTGTGACACACACCACTAGTCTCAGTCTTAGAAAAAACTGTACGCAAACAATTAACTGCCCACATGAACCAACGCGATATTTTCCTGTCTATATCAATATTAATTCCAAACTGGTTTTTGAGAAAAACACAGCCCTGAGACTGCTCTACTTAGGGTGACCAACCTCCTTGCTGCTGATGCTGGTGAAGGGTCTGCCCCGATTCTTCTGGACCTCAGCTCTGCTTTTGACACAGTAGACCACAGAACCATAATCTGCTGTTTAAAAGACATCGTAGGAGTTACAGGCACCGCTCGTAAATGGTTCAACTCTCTCAAACAGACAGTTCACATTCACTCTTGGTAACTCCACATCATCTACTGCCACCATGACCTATGGAGTACCTCAAGGCTCTGTCCTCGGTCCTCTTCTGTTTTGTATTTACATGCTTCCACTTGGTAGATTAATACACAATCATAAAACCTCTTTTCATTGCTATGCTGATGACACAACTCTATGTGTCAGTAAAACCAGGATCCCCCAGCAGTCTGACTTCTTTACAGACCTGTCTAAAGGATATCAAATGCTGGATGTCTGATAACTTCCTCCAACTCAGTGAAGAATAATAGACAGTAAACCTAAACAGTAAAGCGCGCTCACGCCTTCAGATGATCCAAAATGCTGCAGCCAGACTGTTAACTGGATCAAACAACAGAGATCACATAACCCCCATTTTAGCCTCTTTGCACTGGCTTCCAGTTCACTTCAGGATTGATTTTAAGGTTTTACTCATTACTTTTAAAGCCCCAGCATACATCGGTGAACTGTTATCCCCTTATTTACCTGCACACAACCTCAGATCTCATAACAAAACTTTGCTAACAGTCCCACGATCAAGACTTGCAACTAAAGGAGACTGTGCTTTTTCTGTCAGGGCCCCGAAACTCTGGAACCGTCTTCCTGTTGAAATCCGTCTCGCAGCCACAGTGACTTCTTTTAAATCACTACTGAAAACACATTTTTATGATCTTGCTTTTTTGCGTTAACTGTTGTTCTGTTGTTGTTTTCTGTTATTTTGTCTCTTATTTCTTTCTCTTTTTGAGTTTCTTCTGTTATGCTATATTATTTGTGAAGCACTTTGTTTTGAAAGGTGCTCTATAGATAAAGTTTATTATTAGTCATTTAGCCAACAGCTGAGCTTTAATGTGCTGCTTGAAACAAGCAGAGATGTTTGCGTGTATGTGATTGGCTGTGACTCGTCAATAGAGATTTGTGAAGGCGTGGCCGATGAATTTGCAAGATCATGTTTTGCTCTCATTTTCTAATCACACTGATTGGGATCAGATTTTGAGCAGGAGTTGATTTGTGAGTTATGGCCTGCAGTTTAAGTAATTGATACTTTATGTTAATTATTGATCAGCTTTGAGTGTCTTTTGTCCTGTTACGTTTCTAGATCTGCGGCTCTGAACCCTGGTTTTGAGACTTTTAGCTTTAAGCTAGTTTAGCCTAGCTTAGATGTAATGTAAGCAGGTCTGGAATGATCTACTCTATAACTGAGTCTAAACTCTCTCTGGTCCTATTTGTGGTCTCAGTGTGTTATGGGGGTATCGGAGGCTCCTCACCTCTGATGGATCCTCTCCCACCGGAGCTGCCACCTCGGGCCCCCCTCGACGAACCAGACAGGATTCTCGGAGGAGGCGGGGCTAGTCTGGGCACACCTTTTGCTGAGACGCCAGACGCCACAGGTGAATACAATCTAAAGACGTATTTTATTTTAACACAATGAAAATTTCAATATTGAACCAGAACTGTTGTCTTCTTTCAGTTGGCCGGGTTGCACCAAAGAGTCTTTTCTGTTTAAAATGACGAGTACCATCTTTTAAACTATAAAGCATCACATTCACCCATCTAGGGTCCTTCCTGTTCTCGGAGACGACCGTTGCAGAGACGGTGGAGCACCCGCTCAGCGAGTGTCAGTGGTTCCACGGCACCCTGTCCCGTCTCAAAGCCGCTCAGCTGGTGCTGGCTGGAGGCCCGGCGAGCCACGGCGTCTTCCTGGTTCGCCAGAGCGAGACACGGCGCGGAGAATATGTCCTCACCTTTAACTTCCAGGGCAAGGCCAAGGTGAGTCTGCGAGTTCAGCTCTGTGTGTGTGTGTGTGTGTGTGTGTGTGTGTGTGTGTGTGTGTGTGTGTGTGTGTGTGTGAGGCTAATTCGTTTCCTATTTTTCTACATTTTGATCCAAATTGTTTGGTTTATAAAATGCCAGAAAATAGTGAAAATGTCCGTCACAGTTTCCAGAGCTGCGGTCTTCAAATGTCTTGTTTCATGCAAACGACAGTTTAAAAACCAAAGATATTCAATCTACACAAACAGAAAAAAAGCAGCAAATATTCAGACTTAAGAAGCTGGAACCAGAGAGTGATTGGCGTACAGAATGTGTTCACATTAGATTCACTAAGAAAAATGTGTTCTGTTGAATGTTAAGTTTGACCTTTGACCTTTGAGTCCTGTCCTGACTTTGCTTTCTTCCCGTCAGCACCTCCGTCTGTCCCTGAACGAGGACGGTCAGTGCCGAGTGCAGCACCTTTGGTTCCAGTCCATCTTTGACATGTTGGAGCATTTCCGGGTGCACCCGATCCCCCTGGAGTCCGGCGGCGCCTCAGACGTCACACTCATCAGCTTCGTGGGCGCCACCGCTGTTCGCCAGCCAGGTACGAGAGCCCCGCCCTCGAGGTTTAACAAGAAAAGAAGCACGAAAGCCAAAACCAGCAGAAAGGAAACACACGTGCTATTTGATGTTATCTTAAGCTCCTTACAGACATTTAAAACCGGCCTCATTCCGCTTTCTAAGAGCGTCGTAACAAATCGATCATTTAATCGTCGTCTCTCCAGAAAATAAAATCAGTTTCAGGTTGTTGAGATGCAAACGTCTTTCTACACTCGTTGGACTTCTAATAGATGATGAAATTGATGAGGGAGTTTATTAGTCAGCTCATCATTGATGCAGCCTGTGATCAATCTCATTATTTTCCAACCCGCGGCTGTTCTCCAGCAGTGACACCACTCCCTCTGTGGCAGAGTTTACAGTAGAAAACAGGTGTAATACCTTGGAAAGAAAGCAGGAGCGCTGCACGTAATTATACTTGTTTTCACCTGCCCTCCTGTAAACACCTGTCTGAAGGACAAAAAGCAATCGCTTTAAAGTACTATGAACTCAGTCACTCATTCAGTTCCCAAAACATGTACAGGGTTCGTACAAAGTCTTGAAAGTTTGGAAAATGCTTAATTTTAACCGTTATGTTTTCAAGGTTATGGGAATATGCTTGAATTCGTTTAACTCCTTGAAAAATGCCTGATTTTTCAGCATAATCTGGTTTCATCATCGACACAAATGCTCATGGAAACCAAAAATCTTTTAATATTTGAAGTGAAACGATCCCGTCATCATATTTGTTGTCTCCTGGAATTTATAGTAACTATTTAGATGTGATGATAAAGGCTTTGAGAGTTTGGAAATTTTTGGTTTAGGTTCCTTGAAAGTGCTTGAAAAGTGCTTGAACTGTCTTGTTAAAAAGCTGTACGAACCCAGTGAAGGTGTGTGTGTGTGTGTGTGTGTATTATTAAGATGGAACTAAATCCATCAAATGTCTTTGTATCTGTGTGTTTGTGCATGTCGGCCATATTTTATTTACTGCATGATATCTACCAAAAAAAAGCAATGTCAGCCACATCTTCTCTCATTCTGTGCCCTTAACTCCTCTGCCTCATCTCTCATGCTCTCCTCTGCTCTTCTTCTCCAGAGAGTCAGACTGTAAAGTTTAATCCTACAGCTCAAACAATATTTGTTAGTTTTTCTAAGAAGCGTCAGATTATACTCAAGTTGATTTCTTACCTAAAAATGCCTTTCCACTAGAAGTTGGTCAGGAGTTCCCCGTGTTAAATGTGTTTATAAATGATTGTCAGGAATAGAAATTAACCCCAAATATATTTATATGTTGGTAAAAACCTCCACCCACCTGCATCATGTGCTCCAACAGCTTCTCCACCTGCTCATCGGTGTTCTGACCTCTCTGTTGTTGTCTGTTGTGTCCGTTGGCTCATCCCTTGCAGGCCGGGACAGGGCAGGCAGTCGGCCTACAGTCTGTGATGTCATCACCACGCGCCATCCTGACTCTCCATCAACCCCCATCTCTGACTGTGTGTAAGTGAGACCGGGCTCGGCTGAGAGCGAGGGAGTGTTTGGGAGTGAGTGGGTGAATGAGGTGATATTTCTTTATTTGCTTCTTCAGATCGGACGTATTGATGGATTTATCATCGTCAAATGTGTCCTGATCGAGCTGCTAGTCTTCACTTTTACCAACTTTTTAAAAAACTCTGATTAATTAGCTGCAAAGTGATCGATTGCTCAAACACATGAACAGAGGGAAGCGCATCCTGACGCGTTGCTAGTTTCATTTTCCCTGATTATTATTAAGTGTTTTTTTATTCTTTCTGGGTATTTTAGGAAAGGTGGCTGCTTCCTGGATTAAAGCTCAAATGATTAGTTGATCGGCAAAAAATTAACCAGCAGCACCGTTTTTGTAACCAATAGATTGATCCTCGTTGTTCCTTTTTAAAGCAACAGCCACTCAGATGTGAGGTTTTGCTGCTTTGTTGCCTTGAACTGAATATCTGTGGGTTTGGGACCTTTGGTTGAAGACGTCAGCTGGAGCTCTGGGAAATTTATTGATCAAACGATGAATGAAAATAATTGGCCAATGAATTTTTTTTATAGAACTTTGTTTTTCGCTTGCTGATTTAACAACATGGCACTCGTACATATCAAATACATGCCAAACAACAACTACAGTATCATCTCTGATTAGAACAATAATAACAAGAAGATAATGTGGCAGGGAAATTAATAAGATAATAATAATAATAATAATAATAACAGTGAAAACAGTAAAAATGAAAGTAGGTAAAAATAACAATGAAAAGGGAGGAGTTGATTAAAAGAAGAGAGAAGGAAATATAAATAAGCATTAGTTGCTGCCTGCTCTGATCGTCCCTCTATAGATTAAATATGAAGTGAAGGAACTGTGTGTGTGCGTGCGTGTGTTCCTGGAGTTGGACTTCCTCCATGACTCCCATGGACTCCATGACCGCAGACTTCTTCCACCTAACCGGCCACTCACTGTCAATTTTTCTTTTTCTCTCCCGCCTCTCACCCTTCTCTCGCTCGACTACGCTGTCACTTCACTTCTTCACTACACTTTTGGCCTTATTTCCTCCTCCTCCTCCTCCTTCCCTTCTGCCTTCCTTTATTTACACTTTTCTCTCATTTCCCCCTCCTTTTTCTTTCTTTTCTCTTTCTCTCGTCTGTTTCTTCACCATGCAGACTTGACCAGCAGACCCCGTAGCCCTCCTCAGCCTCCTCCGTTGCCGCCGGGCCGGCCGCCGCCACCAACTCCTCCCCAGGAGAGAGGAAGCGAGACGGAGGGAGGAGGAGCAGCGGCTGTGGTGACGATGGCAACGACAGGAGGAGGAGGAGGAGGGGGAGGAAGTGGAGGCAGTGGAGGAGGGAGTGGAGGAGGAGTGGAGGACTGGGAGGAGAGGGACAGGGAGACTCCTCTCCGCCAACTAGAAGCTGTGGAGGGAGAAGAGAGGGACGGAGCGAGGGCGCCCCGAGCCATCGATAACCAGTACTCCTTCTTCTGATGAAGGGAAGGCCAGGAGGAGGAGGAGGAGGAGGAGGAGGAGGAGGAGGAGTGTGTGTTTGTGTGTATCCGACAGAGTGTGTGTGTGTATGAGAGCGAATGTGAGATTGGATGAGGCGGCGTACATCATAGCCATTCATAACCAGTATTTTTATTTTGTTAGCAAGGCGGAGGAGAAGAGGAGGAGGAGGAGGCGTAAAAGTACTAACACTATACGAGAGAGAGAGAGAAGACTAAGCAGACGGAGAGACGGGTGAGAGCAGCTTTACAACACTAACTAGCGGTACATTTCTTTTATTATTTTTAGCCAGATAAGCTTTGTTTTTGCCGGTACGCCTCACAGCAGGCTCTCTGTTGTACGTGCAAGTGAACAGTAGTGAGAGCTTGAGCCCTGTGAAGCCAGCAGTCCCGATACCTCACAGTGGTCCTGCCAAGACAGCACACGCTAGCCAGAGGCCAAACACACTCTACAGACATTTGTACTGTGGCAAGTAGACCCGAGACATTATTATTACACTCTCACCGGTGCGGAGACCACGTCACAGCCAGCTCCGTTTCAAAATGATACTGACATGTAGAGTATTAACACATGAACATCAGTACACGACTACAGGAGCTACAAGACCAAATCAACAATAAACACTATGTGGTTGAATGTATAATAATAATAATAATAATAATAACACTAATGACATGATGTTTCCTGCTTCAGTGACACAAGTTGTCTGATATCAAAAAAAATCCAAGAGTAAATGTAACCAAGAAGCATCCTAGCCAGATGTTCAGAAAGTATAAATGCAGCCCAAAGGCCATCTTTACTTCTCCCAAGTGTAACAGTAGGCGTTTTCGGACCAAACAGTTGTCATTAATTCACACAAAGAAAAGCTAAAAACGTTTGTTGGATATCTTTTGGCTTTTAGACTTTTTTCGTTTGGCTAAAACAAGCAATTTGACGACTTCCCTTGCAGCTCTGGGAGATTTTGATGGCCATTTTTTTACACCCTTCTGACTAAATGATTAATCAATTAATCCAAAAAAATGTATCTTCAGATAGCGGAATGAGATTGTGGGAAAACTAAAATGTTGAAATGAGGCTTTTAAAAAGGGATATTATCTGTTCTGGATGCGTGCTGATTTAAAGAGAAGAGCCTAAAAGTTCACGTTTGCCAGTACACAAGGCAGCATTAAACGGACAGATTTTTCAATGGAGTTTGGTGTGACATTCTCTCAGTGATGTCTCGGGTCTGAGTGGCACATGAACGAGAGCAGGCAGGAAACATTTACCTCAGACACACTCAGCAGCAGCACTCGGTGTATCTCTCTCTCTCTTTCTCTCTGACACACACACACACACACACACACACACACACACACAAAGTGTGTTTTCTTTCAGAGAGAAATTATTGATGATACCAATAACAATAATATTGATGGAAATAATAATGACGGTCAGAATAATAGTATTAATTTTATTTGTTTTTAAGACACCTTTTTTATTTTGTATGCTTACTCCATGTGCGTGTAACACTTGTTCCGACTCCATCTTGTAATTCAGTTGAAAATGTGTTTGTGCCTTTTTTTTTTTTTTTTTTTTTTGGGATAAAAAGAAGGAAACAAAATAATATTAAGATTTGCTATAATGCCTCATTCTCAAGGCTACAGTACCATCCTCACTCTCTTTCATGCTGTCTTCTCCTCCTCAACCTCGTCCTCCATTCATCAAGGGGTTAAAATAAATAAATAATACAATTAGAAAATGTCAATGAGAATACCTACTTTTTCTACTTGTGCCTTTCTGTGTCTGTCGTCTCGTCATCAGCCTGCATCCATGTCGCCTTTCAGTTTAGCGCTTGCACCACATAACCTCCCCAATCGTTTCTACCGGTCTTTTCTTTGCTCATGTATTTGTCTATATGNCCCCCCCCCCCCCCCCCCCTAATCATTATGTTCTGTGTCCTTTTCTCAGTTTCAAAAACTCTTTGTGCCTTTCTTCTGTCTCTTTTCTCTCTTTGCTGGGACCGTGTGTTGAGGGCGGGCAGTGTTGTCTGTCCACCCTGTGTGGTTAGTTTCAGGTACTACATTGAATTTAATGATATAATATAAATATAGTGAAACATAGTGGTTGGTGTCTGGTCTTTCTTGATTCCTTCTAAGCTTAAATTGCTATTATTTGTAAATCGCATGCACGCTTTGTAAGGTACACATACTTCTGAACAGGGTGGGAAACTAGTGCCGGCCAAACTCTGGTCAAATATGAAAGTGGCTGATAGATTTCAGACACAAAATAATGATTTACTATTGAGTGGCTATGTTTAAAAACTTAATTGCCCACCCTGCTTCCTTCTGTTTATTTATTTAATGTTTATTTGATAGGTACAGAATCAGGCCTAATGTGGCCTGAAAGGTGTGAATCTGCGGGGTTTAACCCTTTCAGTCTCAGGCCAAAAACCTCTCAAAGTGTCTCATTAGCTTCAAGATTTCTGATGGATTATATCCACGTGTGGAATTTAGGCCTGTCTAGACAAAATTGCTGTAAAATGCATTTTATTTGAACTGTGAAGGTGTCAAATATGCTAGTTTAGTACAGAACACAACTAATCAGTGACGTCTTGGAGGTTTTTGGTGAAACTATGAGCTCACAGCAGCCTCACAATCAATAAATAAAACAAAGAATAACTCAGGTTTTACTCAAATCAAACATGTCACCTTTATTAACCAGTAAATAACAGGCAACTATTCAGTGAACTCTTTCCAGCTTGATTGGATCATAATAACAGATGAGGAGGAGTTACAAGCACGCATGATAACTCATTTTGTTCATAAGGATCATGAAGGCTATAGATAATGGTGAATGACAGCAAGATAGACCAATCGGTTTGTGTGCAAGCCTCAATTAAACAACCGCTGGGACTGATGGTGTAACAGTTAGGAGCTACATAAGCCGCTGTGTGGGAAAATTGTCTTTGTCTTCTACCACTTACAGTATAAATGTGATTTCAGGAACAACACATGACACAGAAGACAAACAACATGACTTTGCCAAAGATGTATTGTATGCAGATAAATGAGAAGAACTTGGCAGAGGGGAAGTGATTCTACATTATTACTGAGGCATTTAATTGTACGTTTTATTACTGGTGTTTAGGCTTAGCTTTAGCAGCAGAAAGAATAGGGGGGTGTGGAGGCAGGGAAGACATAGATGCAGTATTAAAAAGTAAAATATGGAGGAAAAGACTTGCTGTGCACATGTATTTACTGTATGTACTTACAGCTCTAGACAGTTCTGGACACATTATGGGAGCCAAGGCTGAATTACCAACCAGGCAAAGGGACGACTGCCCCAGACCCCCAGGGCCCCCAAAAGCCCAAGGTTCACTGTGTGCCCATTGGTTTGTGGTAATATGATCTACTGTAATTTTATAGGGGAATATGCAACACTAAAGCACAACAGCAACTGAAATAATAGGAGCCTTAAAGTGCTTTATTACCTGATCTTGAGGCTCTGTGTGTATTATTTTAGCTGATATGGCCTTTATGTGATGCATATTCCTGAGTTAAATTGTGTTTAATAAAATTACTTTGCAGAAAACAATTGTTAGAAAATCGAAATTTATGTCAAAATGTGTGTGAATAATACAACACATAGAGTTAATTTATACAATGCATAACCTCAGGGGCAAAGGCTTTGTGTTACAACAGGTCATTGGATCAGGATAAGTGAGAAATAACAGCCAACAGACTGTTTGCCTTGTTGTCTAAAGCTGCATTTTAACAGGTTTTAATTTAACAATTTACTTCATCTGCGGATGGAGACCCGTGAGATGTGGTTGAAAGCTCAGTAAAAAAAAAACGCTGGTAAGTTGTACTTGAGTTAAGATTTTATTTTATTTTTTTTGTCAAAACTATTGTTTCCAAGGTTGAGCAATTACGTTAAAAAACTGCCTTTCAAATATTCTTCTATTGCTTGTTATGGGAATAAAAGTGATTATTTTAATTTAATTTTAATTCGTTATTTCTTTGCTAAAACCAAACCAAAACGTCCTCTAGCATCAGTTAGCCTACATGCCCTTTGGCAGAACAGCCTTTCAGAATCAGCCCGTCAGATTAATGATTGACATGGAACGAAGCCAATGAGAAACAAGGTCAGGAATGATTAACAGAAAGTTTGTCCAATCAGTTTTTAGGTTCAATCAGTAGGCGGGGTTTACGATAGTTGCGTTTGTTACAGCGTCTCGGTTGAGCCCGGTTGCTCTTGGGTTACTGTTCATATGCGACAACATCCACCCTTTCTGAGTAGCTACATTGCTGAAAATGGTGATTTTAAATACAATAAAAAGTATTTGTAATGAAAATTAAAATATTTTTGTTGTTTTCTAATGCCTGGAACTACTCCGCCCGCCAGAGTCGACCCATATCACATGTACAGCAGTTGCCGGGTTTTGCGAATCGAGCGTACCCGTAGCTGTGTTTTGTTGTTTTTCAGCGGTGTATCGTGTTTGGCCTGTCAAACCGTGTGACTTTTCACTGGAACGACGAGACTGGAATAACAGGGATGCTCATGACTAAAAAGTATAATTTACACACTATGACTTCTTAACTGTCAGTTTCTAATGTGAAGCCAACATCGTTTCTAGCGGTTCGTCCGTGTCTGTGTTGCTAAAATTCGACGTCTACGCTAAGCTAGCTACGTTAGCTGTTTTAGCTAGCTGATTTTACTATTCTGTACAACAACAACATATAGCTTTTCCGACTTTGTCTCCTAGAGAAACTGTTTAGATTGTGGTAGTTAATTTAAATCGTATCAAATCATACCATGTCAACCGTTAAGTGTCTCACTTGTTAGCTAGAAATGTTGCTGTGTTGCCTGTTGGAGGCTTGTGTTTATTGTTCTCCCTGAAGGAGCAGATGATGCCTTTAGCTATTAGCTGACGTTTATTTTTTCACCCTCTCTAGGACCAGGAACACAATGAAACCACCATCACAGACTCCGTCTTCTCCTGTAAGCAGCTTAGTAAGTAGTGACAGCTCAGTGTATTTATTCAGAAACTACACTCTGATTGTTACCAGGAGATTAATTATTTATCACAGCTAGGCGTGCCCATCTCTACCTGGATTTGTCTGAATGTGATTTCTGTGGTCGGGGAGAATAATTGGCAGCAGATCTTCCTGTGAACATCCTCTTCTTCAGCTGTTCCCACTGCTGACCAAGAGCACCCAGGCTGCTGAAGTCTGGACCGAATGTAAACAAAAGGGTGGCTTTTATAACAGGAAGGAAACCAGCGCCATCACTCCCAAATTTAGTGACAGCAGTCAGTGGAGGCAGAACTATTGAGGTCCTTTACTTGAGTAAAAGTAGCAACATATCAGTGTAAACATACTGAAAACACCAGCAAGTATCAAAAGTAGTGTTACGTTATTTTAAATTGTATTATTTTAAATACTGTTGGTTTGTTTTTAATCTTTAACAAGGCATTGTATCATATGTTTTATATGCAAAATCCTAATCTACTAATAATTAGTATCTATAGCTGTGAGATAAATGTAATGGAGTAAAAAAAATTATTATTGCCTATGAAATGTAGTGAAGTAGTACCTCAAAGCTGCACCTATGTGCAGTACTTAAATACATGAACTCAGTGACGTTCCACCACTGACAAGGGTTAATCATATATTTTTTATATGTCTGTTAAAAGTTTAAGTAAATACTTATAAAGAGTAGTCAAGTTAATCTTATTTATATAGCACAAAATGACAAAAATAAAGCATTTTTTAAAAGGAAAAACTGCACAAAAAAACCACCAACCGAGGACGGATCTGTTTTCCAGGACGGACAAACAAACAGACAAATGACTCCATTTATTTTTACTCACTACATATCTGGGTCACAATTCGTTTATAACAAAATTAGGGCTGCAGCTAATGATTATTGTCAACATTGATTAATCTGCTGAGCACTTTGTTGATTAATTGATCGATCGTTTGGTCTATAAAATGTCAGTGCGTGGCATGCAGTCGGTCTGCGATCATAAAAGACAAAGAAAAGCCAGAAATCTAAACATTCGGAAACATTTTTGGAATTTGTACTTGAAATATTACTTAGATGATTAATCATTGTTGCCAATAAATTTTCTGTCGACTGACTAATTGATGAACCAGTTGATTGTTTCAGCTTTTTAAAGGGCAAATTTAAGGGATCCATATTTTTTTTAAAAGTGTTATTTTATACATGTTAAAAAAGATATTGGCCAATATGTCGTCATGGTAACATGTACGAACACGCTTGCATGTCGTCTGTATTTGCAGCTGTTTGAAGGCGTCTACAACAACGCCAGAATGCTTCACTTCCTCACAGCCGTCGTGGTGAGTAGCGAACTGTCCTGTCTGTCTGAAGTCGCAGTGAAACTTGATTCTGGCATAAGCTCCACATGTCGCTCACTGCTGCTTACAGGGCTCCACCTGTGACGTGAGAGTGAAAAGTGGTGCAGTGTATGAGGGCGTCTTCAAGACTTTAAGCTCACAGGTAAAAAAAAGCCTCCTTACTTTAGTTTACTGCGCTACACTTTCTCTGAATCCTCCACAAAGGCTGCTGCAGTAACTGTAACTCTTCTGTCTGCGCCAGTGCGAGCTGGCCGTGGATGCTGTTCATAAACGGAGCGATGGAGATGGAGGAGGAGGAGGCGGCGGCGAGGAAGGAGGAGGTGGAGGAGGAGAAAGCCAGTCCTCTCCACCCAAGATTGAAGATATCACTGACACCATGATCTTCAGCCCCACCGACCTGGTGACCATGACCTGCCGCGACGTCGACTTGAGCTTTGCTGTCAGGGGTAAGCAGACGCACGCAGGACCTTTGTGGAACAGGAAGTGACGACGGAGCGGAAGGAAAGTTCAGAAATACACCAACACCTCTGAAGCTCACTAATAACACTAGCCTGTGTGTGTGTGTGTGTGTGTGTGTGTGTGTGTGTGTGTGTGTGTGTGTGTGTGTGTGTGTGTCCAGACACGTTCACCGACACGTCCATCAGCTCGTCGCGGGTGAACGGGGAACACCGGGAGAAGGTTCTGCAGAGGTGGGACGGAAATGGAAACGGAGAAAACTTCGAGCTGGAGTCAGACAGAGTGAGGGAACACACACACACACACACACACACACACACAGTCTCACACACACA
>LKNJ01004434.1:23204-37975 GCA_002120245.1 Maccullochella peelii
CACACACACAAACAGTCTCACACACACACACACACACACACACTCTCACACACACAAGCAAGAGAAGTGACATACAATGATTGTGCATCAACATTATACAGTATGTTGTTGTTAATAACTTTTCAAACAAAGTTACAGAGGGATTTACAGTTAAAACCAAGATAAAAGTAAATAAAATATAAAACAAGTTAAGACAATTTTAACAATTACTACAAATACCATCAGTTAAGAAAAAGCCAGCAGATAAAAGTGAGTTTTAAGAAGAGTTTCACAGCCGAGGGGCAGAATACAGTGTGTTGCAGTTCCTCCGCTGTCTGTCCAGTGTGAAGATGATCGGAGCAGCTTCCACTTTCTCATTGTGAACGTTTGTTTGCTTCCAGTCAAACGGCTGGGACGCCAACGAGATGTTCAGGTTTAACGAGGAGACGTACGGCGTCAAGTCCACCTACGACTCCAGCCTCTCCATGTACACGTGAGTCTGTCAGCGCTCACAGCTTCACGTCTCATCCCGGGTTTATTATCCTGCGCTCCACGTTTAGTGCTGAGAACCTCCAGTTCAGCCAGTTTATTCTGTCTAACCGACTTATTTGAAGGTGAAACTATAAAACAGAGCATAATTAAATGAGGAAGTGGTGACGGGTGACGATTTTAATCTTTAGCTTGGTGAGTAAAGTATTATCATAACTGATGGACAAGCTATAAATATCGGAGCCAGGTTGTTAAAAAACAGTTTTTTTAAAAGGATAATATTATTATCACTGCTGCTACTAGTACAACTGCCACTACTACTGCTACTGAAAGAAGATAATAATAATAATAATAATATTTGTTGTCTGTGTGTGCCTCTCTCTTTGAGTGTCTTTGCTGTTAAATGCCCCAAAATAAATGGAATTTAAATCAGTAAAAAAGACGGAAATGCAGTTTAGAAGCTGTTCACAACCAATCACTGCTCTGCGTCTTTCCCATTAAATGACTCCGAACTGAACGCAACCTTCCTGATAATCTGGTATTTTTGTTTCATGTGTTTTATATTTGCGTCTCCCAGCATGCCTCTGGAGAAGGGGGGGAACTCTGAGGTGTACCGACAGCGGGAGGCGCGAGCGGCTCGGTTAGCCAGCGAGATCGAGAGCAGCCTGCAGTACCGCCGGCGGGTTTCTTTAGAGAACGACGAGGGCAGAAGCGAGGAGGACAAATACAGCTCAGTGGTGCGAGAGAGGGAGGAGCGGGCCAGCCCCGGATTCACCTCCAGCAGCAGGTACGTTTGTGTGAATGTGCTCACAGAACGACAGCTGATGATGTGGTTTCCTGAAGATTAGAACTGTCACTTTTCCAAAATCAAGTTTAAATAAATGAGGACCAACACATGATTTGTTTAAGTGAACTTGAGTGCGACCAGCGTCACAGATCCTTCGCTGCCTCACTGAGTCTGACGGTCTCATCTTTACCCACAGTTTTCCCATCCACGGTGCTGAATCCAAAATGCTTCCTTACTTCTCCGGTGTTTTGGTTTGTTTTCATGACTCACTTGTTTACTTACGCGATGCTTCAAGCACCAGTTAAATGATAAAATAATATCCAGGAGGTCCAGTTTGAGGAGTAGATCCATGAGCTTTAAGGCCTTTCAGACGCCAAACACATACGACGAAAAGGTTTTTACAACACTGGAAAGTCGTCATGACGGCAATCATTTAAAACCTTCAGTCCTTGTTGTTGATTTAAAAACAGGATTTTATCCGATCAGCTTCCAGCAGTTCCTCTCACCGCCTCTTTTCCTCCATCTTGTTTTCCAGGGAAGGTAAATACATCCCTCTCCCCCAGCGGGCTCGGGAGATCGGCCTGTCTGGAAGCAGCATGAGGACCGGAGCCTCCGGTCGAACCGCCGCACCGGCCTCCTCCAGACACCCGGCTCCCAGCTCGTCTTCCCCCAAACCGGCCTCTGATAGGAGCAGCCCGCTGTCTGTCAGAACCGCCTACTCTCCTCACCAATCGCAGAGCAGCCCGCCGGCAGCCGGCAGCCCGCCCTGCACCAATCACGTTCTCCCGCACTCCCTCTCCCATCCTCAGGCGCTGGCCGACACAACGCGCTCGTCTGTTAACGGAGGTACGGAAACGGATATATCTGTGGGAAGACGACGCCGAGCTGTCAGAGAGAACTTTTATTTCTAATTATTTTATTTGAATAAGGAGCCTCGCTGTCTTCTGTTAAAGGCCATGTTGACCAACACAGGTGTTTCCACTTATTCGGGCTGAGTACACCTCTGCTCACCTGGTCAGGTGTAACTTCTCCCTCCCAAACTGCTGCAACAACACTAACAGGAGGGCCAGAGAGAGCACAGTCTGTACAAGCCCACACGGTCCTGAAGCTGCAGCCAGACCAGAATTCACCTGGCGAAATGTACCTGTGTGGTGCAGCCAAAAGCAGACAGGACAGGAAATAGTGTGTGTAGGGTTGTAAACAAACTGAACAAACTGCAGGAGCTAGCAAGGCTAGCAGGCTAACGACAGCAGTCCACCATTGTAGATTATACAGCGTCTTATCAAACATACAGCATCTTTCTACATTCAGCATCCCTCCCTCCCTGCTGCTTGTGTTAGTTCACCTGCAGTTATGAAACAGGAATATAAACATGTTGCCATTTCCTGAATGACAGGTCAGAGGTCAGCCCCCTTCCACCACTTCAGTGTGTAACTAGTGCTTTAGTGTGTGTGTGTGTGTGTGTTGGCGTGTTGGCTCTAACTGCTTGTCTACTCTTTGTCTCTAGTTACATCCAGAACTTCTCCCAAATCCCAGAGACTTCAGAGCAACAGAACCCTGCGGACCCCAAACTCCCAGTCCTCACCTGCAGGTAGGTGCACCACACAACACACACACACACACACACACACACACACACACACACACACACACACACACACACACAAAAGACTGTTTTAAAACTAGTTTGAACGTCTTCTGGATGCGGTCTGATGCAGTCTGTGATATATTTCTCCACGGGGAAAAATCCCAGTGTAAATGTCCATGTATGTCCCACACATGCGTGTAGACGTGATGAAGTCGCCATATATACTCGTATAATGACGGATCACTTCCCTCCCTCCAGGCTCTCGTGCTCCTAAAGCGGACGCCCCTCCCCAGGACCTCCCCCTGGTCGGCGCCACCTTCTTGGACTCCTCCCCCTCCGTGGCAACCGCCACCAAACCCTCCGGCCCCACCCCGCTCTTCCCTGTCGATGGTGAGACGTTTATTTAAGTCTCCAGGTCGGGGGTTAGAAGATATATTAAACACATTTCTATAGAGACGGGGTTTGTTCTTTAAATCGTACGTCTGTATGATTAAAACGTCTGATTTCATTCAGCTGCGACTAACGGAAAGAAAGAATTCTTTCTAGTTTTCTAAATAAAGACGACATCTGTTGGCTTTAATGGAGCAAAGGACTCCTTTAAACAATATAAATACAGTTCAAGTGAAAATATGTTGTTTTTAAGTAAAATAAGAGCCCAGTAGCTGCAGCAGCAAAACAGAGAATGTAAAATAAAAACTAACATTTCATTTGACAGCACACTAACATATCAAATATATTAAACTGTGAAACTGTATCAGTGACAGCAGAAAAAATGTGTAAAGAACACTGAGATGAAGAAATAAAAAAAATATTATTTTAAAGATTAACTTGTTATTTTAATTATCAGTTAAGCTCTTGATTATTTTTTTAATTATTCAGATATTTGTTTAGTCTATAAAATGTCAAAAAATATTGAAAAACGCCTAAAACAAATCATCAGAGACCCTTTGGATGTCTTCAAATTTACACTGAAAATACTCACTTTTTTTCTTGGTAACTTATTGAATAAATAATTGATCAAAATTAATAAAACAAATGGGCAAACTGGAATTTAGAGCAACATGAAAACCTGAATTTACAGCTTACAGAAAGTATAAAATATGCAGCAGTTTAGACAAAAGAAACTCTGAATGTAAAGAATCAGAAAGATTATTTGACTTCCAGAAAAAGGACTCAACAGCAACATGTGATTATTATTGGATGTTAACGAGCAGTTAGAACGTGAGAATCCACGAAGCCGATGTGTTAAATGTGTCAGTGAGCTGCTTTCACTCGTCTCTCTCTGTCCTCCAGTGAATGAAATCCTCAGCGCTGCAGCTAAAGAGCGAACCGAGAGTCTGTCCAGCCAGCAGGACGGCAAGAGCAGCAAAGGTACCGGACGAGGTTTACGCTCGTCCCTCTTATGGTGTGTTCCCACCAAAACCTCTCGCCGTGACATTACATACAAAGTCGATGCAAAGACGCAAATAGACACGAATTTGCATCGGGCGACGCAAATTATGCGGAGTTGGAATATCAGCACTTGAGTCTCCTCCTGACGTCCTGACGTTGAATCAGAAATGGCGGAGAGAATAGCCGCCTGTGGGCGTCTGGAGCTCTGTGATGCTACTTCATGTTTATACAGAGAGCGGACAAACAGAGATCGCTCGGAGAAAAGTAAGCAGGAAGTTGGACAACCTGGTAACTTCTGAAAATATGTGTCTGTTACTTGATTGCAGCTATCAGTTGTACTTTACTATGAACCAAGTCACTGGCCCTGATCGATCCAAACTCCATTCAGAAAACAAGCAATTTAAAAGTTGTTTGCTTGTCGTCTTGCCGACAGACCTGACAGAGCATGAATTCAGACTTTCTATGAACCGGCATCATGATGTAGTTATATCGGCAGCTTTTTGATCTGTTTATTGCATTAAATCACAGCAAAATCTGTGTATTTTTGTTTCATAGCGCTGCAGTAGTGCTGGCACTAGTCAGCCTCGAGTAGAGCTGGAAGCGGCAGTCATCCAGACGCAGTTCCTGGTGAAGGCGGTGAAATTCACCGAGCTGTGTGCGCCTCCGGAGGATGTTATGAACCCAGGATATTACTTAATATACTTAATATTAATATTACTCGCGCGAATAAACAGAAATGATCCCGCGGTCAAACTCGAGCGAGTGAAGCGAGGCGAATATTCGCTTTGGTGGAACACGCCATCATACGTAAAGTACATGACATGATACTGGCTTTATAATCCACACACAGCAGTACTCTTCCTGTGGTGTCTGATCTCTCTGTCTCTCTCTCAGCTCCCTCGGTCCAGCAGAGGTCCCAGCTCGAGGAGCTCCGCAAGTTCGGCAAAGAGTTCAGGGTAAGAATAATAAGGGTCAGGGGCCACACAGGGGTCTTACAGGGGTCCTGTCAGAGGGTTCAGGACTAAGACATTGGGCTTGGACTCATCTGGTAGATACTTTTTACCAAAGTGACGAACAAATGAGGTACAGTCCAAGCCACAGTAGATCAAGATCCTTTTTAGGGATCAATAAAGATATTATTTCTAAAACTGTCCAGTTTATAATTGTAAATATTAAACTTTATTATGTCGAGAAACGTGCTGCTCAGTGAGCGGTTGATTATCATTTTGTGAGTGAATTAAAGTGCCGATGATCTTCAGGACGACCTCTTGGAAGCTGAAAGATAAACTGTGTCTTGGATCAAGATGTCAGCTGACGGTGAAGTTATAAAGGGTTGTAAAAACATGTCTTCCTGTCTGTCCCTCAGCTGCAGCCCAGCTCCTCTCCGTCAGCGAGTCCGGCCTCTGCAGATCCTCCTCAGCACAGCTCCGCCTCCTCCTCCTCCTCCTCCTCCCCCGCACCACCTAAACCTCTCACCTCCTCTGCCCACGATCTGCAGCAGACCGCAGAGGCAGCTCCCCTCACCACGAGTCCCGCTGCCTCGACCCCCACGGCTCCCACCAGCTCCCAGTCCTCAGGACCAGATGGGCCGCAGCCTGGGACCCAGTCGGCCCTCAGCGGCGGGGACGCCTGTCCAGAGAGCAGTGAACGAACCGAGGCTACAGCGTAAGTGACGACTGTTACAAAACGTCCTCTCAGGTGTGTACAGGTAGACGACTGCACGACGAGTTAAAGGGAAATTCTGCAGCTGTTTGATTTATCCATCCATTTTCTTCCGCTTATCCGTTTGAAATCATTTAAATAAAACTGGAGTTTATTTGGAAAGCTGAAGGAGACTCGCTGCTTCCACTGATACGTGTTGTTTTGTCGGAGTCATGTTGTTCTCCCATTTGCAACAAATGTCATAATCCCTCAGAAATCGAACCGGTGACGCTGCTGTTATGTGTCATGCGCTGTAACCGCTCGGCCACCGAGGCAGATTAGCTTGTAAGGTGAATATTTATTTGTTTAACTGTGCTGTAGAGTTGTAAAACCCTCTGCAGAGTTTTTGCGTCAGATAAACCTTCAAACTCACAGATCTGTTACTCAAACTGGACTTCCTGAATCATTATTTCGTTGGTCCAGGTGTCGCATTACTTTATACCTGTTTGGTCTGCGTCCATCTAAACCACTTATCCCAGCTGATATTGGGCGAGAGGCGGGGTACACCTGGCAGTCACACCTGCGGGCAGTTTGGAGTCGTCAGTTAACCTGACCTGCACGCAGGCTCGAGGAGAACATGCACACATTGCTAAAAGCTGCACCACCTCGCGGCCACTGGGAGGTCTTCTTCAATATCTATATTTTGTGGCTGAATTATCTTTTCTTCTTCTGTTGTTGTTTGTTTTGCAGGCAGGTGAAAAACTCAACATTGAATCCAAATGCAAAAGAATTTCTTCCCGTAAAAGGAAACGCAGTCCTGGTTAGTTAAACACACACACACACCTTTTGATTTGAATCCGTGTTTGTGATGATTTGACGTTCTGGTCTCTGAGAAACCGACCGACAGCCTGATGTACCTGCAGGTCGTCTGTCTGACAGTGTTTTTCTCTGCGTTGTGACAGAAGCCTGCTCCGACCCCCACCCCTCCCCGACCAAACCCCCCCAGCCCCTCCGTGGTTCTGCCTGCTCCGGGACAGCCAGGAGGAGGAGCCATGTACAGCAGCCCACCTGGACACTACCTGTCCTACGTGTCCCCCCTCCACATCCAGGGACACTCCATCCAGGTTTGAACTGCTCTCCTCAGTGTCGCAACATGACGGTGTCTCGTTAGTCAGACGGCAGCAGAGAAAATGTCTCCTTGTCTTCTCCTCAGGCTCCTCAGATGTATCAGTACACCATGTCAGCTGTCAGCCAGGGCAAATACCCCCGAGCCAAAGGTACACACACACACACACACACACACACACACACACACACACACACACACACGCACACACACTCATATTTCAGCCAGTTTTGTTATTTATGTCTGAACAGTGAGGATTAAAGAAAACACAGACCTGATGCACATGTTTTCAGATTCGGCGTGACTTACGCTCAGGGTTCCAGGGTCCAGGTTCAAAGTCTTGAAAGTTTGTAAAATGCTTAATTTTAACCGGTATGTTTTCAAGGTTAGGAATATGCTTGAATTTGAATATAATCCTTGAAAAATGCCTGATTTTTCAACATAGAAATCTTTTAATATTTGATCCCGTCGTCATATTTGTTTGTTGTCTTTATTTATACTAACTATTTAGAGGTTAATGTTGTTTGGCTTAGGTACCTTGAAAGTGCTTGAAAAGGGCTTGAATTTTACTCTCAAAAAGCTCTACATACCCTGTACGCTTAGTGTGCATCATTATCTCTGATGTCCATCACGAATAAACGCAGAAGAAAGATGCTCTTTCTAACTGCAGAAGTTGCCTGAGAATCCTCCTGTTTTAACTTTATGAATAATAATAATTCCTGTGAATCTTTTTGACATCGAGGCTCAGAATGTCCAATCGACGGGGTTCTTGGATCCCAGGTGAAACGCTGACCATGTGTTCTGCTGTTTCAGGCCCGGTGGTGGGACAGCGTCCGGAGCACCACCCCTCCCCGGCCTCCCCCATGATGTCAGCTGCAGCCTCAGCAGCAGGACCCCCGCTGGTGGCTTCACCCTACCCCCAGTCCTACCTGCAGTACGGTCAGGTGATCCAGGCCATGCCCCCACACTACCACGGACAGGTACTGAGGCAGCAAACCACTGTTGAGCTGTAAATGACCCAGGGCTTCTGGTTTTTAAAGGTCCAATAAAAAAAATAAAACCCATCACTGAAATATAAACCTGGTTGAATTCTTAAAGAATAACTTCTCACCCAGGAGTGATGTGATGTAACGGCGGTAAACTGCGTGCAGATCGTCCTGTTGGTGCAGTGGAGAGGTAACGAATTCAGCTGAGTGAGCAGAACTTGCTAACTGCTAATTACATAACTTAAAGTTTAATATTTCATCCAGAAGAAAAACACAAACTTAAAGCATTTTCTTGTGACCTCGTTTGCATATCAGGTGACCCCACAAAAGGTTTTATTTTAGGTGTGTTGTACCTTTGTGTGATGGTGCTCTATACTGACCGCACACACAGGAAGAGAAGGGAGTAACGACGTAATGACATGCAGCAAATGTTCTCTGCTAAATTAGACCAGAAACATAGTTTTTACTAATCGTCCCGAACCAGCCAGCAGCAGGACGCCCTGCTGCCACTTTAAATCAGCTCAATATGACTTGTAGTACATCAAAAACCTCTAAAAAATAAATAAATATAAATTAAGAATAAAGTTTAAAATACAAAGTCAGACTAATCTTTGATGTAAACTAAAATAAGTAGTAAAATCTTTGAGTTGACTTTTTGTTTTTTAAAAATCTGTCTTCTGTCTCTTTGGTTATTTCCAGGCAGTTTACTCGATGCTGCAGGGGGGTGCGAGGATGCTGACCACCGGGGCCCCCCACCAACAGATGGCTCCTCCTGGCCCCCAGTACACCGGCCAGGCTGAGGGCCAGCCGGGGCCACAACAGGCCATGTATGGTAAGCAGAATTATGTTCTTTATTCATCGTATCTGATGATCGGCACAGCAGGACGTTTTTTTAAATGTAGCTTCAGTGAGAAAGCTGTTTGTTAACTCTGCAGCTTTTTCACTTAATGTTCAACATGGATTTTAAATTTGTCTTCAGTCCAGATGCTGAAGCTGCAGGTTTTCTACAGCTAGTAACAGTATAAAAGTGAAGATTTACAGATAATATCATTAAAATTAATGGCGAAAAGTATTGAACCTTGTGGGACTCCTTTTGCTAGAGCGTAAGACTTTAGATCGAGCACCACCCACCGTTATACTCTGTTCCTGAACCATCTTCTGCACAATGTTTTAATTTAATACAAGTGCATGAGAAGGTCCAGGTCCTTCGGCGTCGGATCTTTTCTGTTCACTTCAAGTAGGAGTTTAAATTGGGGAAAGTACTTGAACTGCAGATGACGTTAGCACCAGCAGAGTCCCCAAAGACACAGTTGGATATGAAGCAGCCAGAAGGTAAATGTGAAGCATCGGTAGTTCCTTCTGGACGATTATTGTACGTTTGATGACAGAGAAGTTAAACCCCCCTCCCTGGTTTTATTTGCATCTCTCTCTCAGCTCAGTCATTCTCTCACCACTCGGGCTCCATGCATCATCCTCAGCCCTCCAGCACCCCCACTGGGAATCAACCCCAGCACACGGCACCCAGTCCAGGACACACTCAGGTACAGGTGCTCCCACTGTTCGCACATTAACGGTCACTAACAGCTGCCCGGATCATCAGAAATGTATTTTGTCCCGATGAAAAGCCTCTGTGTACTTTGGAAAACTATTCTGACAATGTTTCATCCTTAAAAACATACAGGAAAAGATTTACACCACAAAACCCTCTCTGCTCTTCCTGTGACGTTCTTGCTTTCTGTCTCCCCTCTCAGTCGAGTCAGGGTGGTCCTCAGCCTCAGTCCATGTTCCACTCTGGAGGTTTGTCGGCTCCCACTCCTCCTAACCTGCCGCCGGGCCACAGCTCCCCCCAGGCCTCCTACACCATGCAGGGCTACAGCCTCCCCACCCACCAGCCGCTGCCGCACGGCTTCCCCTCCATCAGCCAGCTCACACAGGTGAATATGAAGCTCAGGTGACGTCCTCTCCGAGAGAACCTGCTTGGTGTTATGTGGACGAAAACCAAGACGGAGCTGTTTTACTGTGGATGCTTAATGTTTTAACTGGGTTTAGCTCAAACTACACCAGAGTCCATGTGGACTTTGTGGCCCCCGGACTGTCAGCGGTTTTCGTGGACGTGGTCTCAGGTTCTCATCTTGTTTGTCCTCTGCAGGCTCACGTCACAGGAGGCATGTCGGGGCCTCACCACTCTGCAGGTCACGGTCTGCCACCCGTCATGCTGCACTACGTCCCCCCTCAGCAGGGCAGCGGCTCCAACCCCCAGCAGGGAGCGCCACAACACTTCTACATCGGACACCCCCAAGGTAAAACCCCCCCCCCAACTTTTCCCTTAAACACTCTAAAACAGTTTGGTCTCGTCGTAAATCTTTAACTGAACTACGGCTTTAATAGAAACGATACAGGACGCTGTGGGATCGAGCGGCAACGACACGAAGCATCGGCCGCCTCGTCGTTCTTTCTATTTGTGAAACTACAACGCCACGACGTTATTGTGCAACATGTTACAAGAGATTTCTGCTGACGCGAAATGTTAACGTAGCTTAAACCTCGTTTACGTAACATTTCATGAGTCGTGATGTGATTTAATGAGCCTGTTACTCTTATTACTTGGTATCAGAAGGAAATGTTCGCATAATTATGTGTCTTTCGAGTGTATGGTGCCGTATTTCTCAGTTATTCAGCTGTAAAACGTTAAATTGAATCTTTCTGAAGCAGCAGAGACGTTTGAAGCTTCAGACGCTGTCAGTACTGAAACCAGTGAGACTCACAGGAGTGAAGTGAGCTTCAGCATCTCTTTGGGAAACACAGAAACGTCTCACTGTGGCTGCTGGAGAACCATCTCTCTGCTCCTCCGTCAGTTACTCTGTGAGATTTAAGGGATTTTATGAATAACAGCCTTAATTTTGTGTTTGTGTGTTTTGTCTTCCAGCTGTTCAGGTTCAGGCTCACCCCAACCAGCAGCTGTCCTTCCACCCCTCTGCAAACTGAACCCCCCCCTCGTCACAGCTGGATTCAGCAGCGAGGAAGACGAGCGTTAACTGTGCGATGAAATCACCCCCCCAAAACCCCAAACCCCGAAACAACTCGTAACATTCCCCCCCCACCCCCGATGTTAAACTAACGTCCTTTGTTTAGAAAAGCAGCCAGAACACAGAAACCTCTGACACGAGACGTTTCTGGATTTTAACATGTAAATAGACTGTTTTCACACGAGAACCTGAAGCTGGACCGCTAACTGGTGGAAACATTACCCCCCCGCCCCCCCCTTCCTTTTACAGACGAAACCAGTTCATTAATAATAAAAAACCACTGGTTAAAAAAAAAACTAAATCTCCAGCAGCATCCTTTAATATTCAGTTTGTTTTAATGAGACCTCTCTCAGGTCTGTCTGTTAGCTTAGCTTAGCATAATGACTAGAAACGGGGAAACGGCTAGCCTGGCTCCGTCCTACAACCGGCTGCAGCATCTAAAATAACTCCCCCTCTGTATTTACAGCTACATCACCGCTCGGCTCGCTTCATCGTAATATTTCACCGAGTTAACGGGCTCCGACATCTGTGTGTTAGTGTTTAATATTGTATTATTTATGCTTATTGTTCCCTGACTACATTAAGAATAACTGGAGTTTTTCGTGCTGATTAATGTCGCCTTCACAAACGTGATTATAGAACGTCGTTGTGCTTCTACGTGTAAAACATTGATTGATTAGATGTTCATACACATATTTTACCCCAACTTGACTTCTCTTCAGTCGTAGATGTGACCTCAGGACCAACAGCGTACGTTTGAAAAGTTTCGTAAAATACTTGAAAAGAAATCTGTCCAAAGAAAGAAAGAAAAATACGTTTGTTAAAAGAAAGTTCCTGTGAGGAATGAAGTCCGGCAGAGTTTAAAGTTTTGTTAACGTTTAATTGAATTGTAGTTACTTAAGAAAAAAAAATTCTAGTTCACACAAGTGGATTACATATCCAGAGACAACAGTAACCATGGTAACAACATATAAATACACTGCAAAAAAACCAAACTATTTGTGGATTAAGAGGACATTCTCAGGAGTTGTCAGTAAAATCAAAGTAAAGCTCAAACCATCCAAAGCTGATGTCAGACAGAAAGGGTTAACAGACACACACATTAACACATCGTTTGCAGTTAAAAATGACTAAAAACACTACAGAGGTTTAACTCTTCTGACGGAGTCCAGAGGGTTAAACCGAGACAAACTGACAGCATTCTGTTGTTTGGGGATTTTCTCTGCTCACCTGCCAACAACTTATTATTATTATTATTATTATTATTATTATTATTATTTTAATTTAGTGTTCCCCGTGTTACAGGCTGAATACGTGACAGCGATTTCTTCCTTAATTAAGAATTTTTAAAAGGTCAAATTAACAAGATAAAGCAAAGCTAAACTAGTTATTTTCTACTTTCCTGTTAAAGAATCTGTTCACGTTACTTTTGTCGTTCTGTTTGTCTCAACAACTATTATGAAATTTGGTTCAGATGTTAGCATTTAGCTCATTTAGCGCTGCTGTGTCCGAGTACAGAGCTGCTAGCATGGCACCGTCCTCATCGCTCTTTAAAAAGCTCTGTAGTCGTGGTTCAGAGCCTGACTTCCACTCCTGCAGTCGGCCATATTTACATGTTGTCTAAGTCCTGATCATAATCTCACAAAGACATTCAGTTTACTGTGATAGGAAACAGAAGGGCAGCTCAAATCATTAAATCAATTTCGTTTTAATAAAATCAGATCGTTCCTAATAATCCAGAAAGGTTTGGTGGAATTGCGGCTTTTTTCCACAGAGTCTGGCTGAGCAGAGAGGCGTCCGTCGTGGCTGACTGTGGGAGTGGAAATCAGGCTCGTGTGCACGTGGCTTTTTAAATCGGATGAAAACAAGTGTGTGTAAACATATTTCTGTCTCCACGCGAACACACAGGTGAGTGTTCAGGTGAGTGTCCAGCTTTAAAACGCCGGATCAAACTGAACCCTCCAACAAACCAGACAGACTCTGCCTGCAGAGAGACATGTTCCCTCAGCTGGAGCTCCAGGAACCGAGAGAACCAAGTTTGCGTTCTGCAGAGTCGTTCTTCAGTTTTAAATAAACGCCGTGATGAGTTAAAGGTGGAGACAGAAACATGGAGCAGCTCACTGTGGTCGGTTAGTCGGTCCGTGTCCCTTCTTGCACGTTGACGTAGTTCCCCTCGTCATCGTCATCGCTGGTGTCGCTTTGAGCCGATAGATCTGGTGTTGATCCTGAAATTAAATATCAGAATGAGTTCATCATCATCTGAAAATTAGATTTTAGAAATTATAATAATTCAAAGGAAAAGCAGCAAATCTTCACACTTAAACGATCATCAAAATAGTTGCCAATTCATTTTCTGTCAATCAGCTAAGTGATTAACGGACTGATTGATCAGCTGGACCTGTATAAAACACCAGATTTTATAAACTCTTCATGTGTTTTGTGTGTAAAAATCTGAATCTGTAAAGTGACTAAAGCTGTCAGATAAATGTAGTGAAGTAAACGGTAAAAGTAGAAAGACTCAAGTAAACATTTGAGATACTTGAGAAAATACTTTCCACCACTGGAAATGACATCTTACTGTTTTTGTAAAACTCAAACAAAATATTAATATTTTGTCTAAAAATCTAAAATATTGGAGAGAAACATACTAATGTACATGTACTAATATAACTGATAAAACAGATTTAAACATCTTTTGTGGTTCAGAACAGACATATTTTTGCGGTGACACACAAGAGGCACGAACTGGGGCAACAGGTGACCTCATTAAACCAGGACTTCCTGTGTGAAACACCAGCAAGGAAGAACATCACGCCATTTAAAAAAAAAACAAAAAACTGATCATCCAACTCACTCTGAAAATGCAGCGGATCCACGTTCAGATACTCTCTGTCCTCTTCGGACACAAGAAGAAGAAAACACAGTTACCATGGTGCTTTTACAGTAATGTGTAAATATGTGAAGTTATCGGCTGTTTCAGCTGACTGCTGTAAAAATAAGGAATCTGAAATAAGCCCAAACAAAACAACACAGACGGTCCTTTAGTTTCGCACACGTTAGAAACGCCTCCTCACCCTTCTTATTCGGGACATTCTCATAATCGTGTTGAACATCTGTGGATGAAAACAAACAGCTGATCAGTTCGACAGGAAACACTGTTTACATTCATCCTCAACAACAACCAGAGATTATACACTTAAAGGATTAAATGTGACTGTTATACTATTATATATATCATTAGATTATTATGATTCTCACATAAATGTAGTGAAGTAAAAAGTACAATATTTCCTCTGAGATGTGGTGGAGTACAAGTACCTCAAATTTGTACTGAAGTACAGTACTTGAGTAAACGTACTTGGTTACTTTCCACCACTGAGCCTTAATTTGTGTCTCTGTTTTCCAAACTGTACCTGAACTGGGCGTGGAGGCTCGGCTGCGATTGGTCATAGGAGTCGCAACTTCAGGCAACACGATTCTGCAGAAACCAAAGAAGAAGAGACGATCAGACCCGGACTTACTGCTGCAGCATCAAAGGAAACTGTGTGTGAAGGGAAACCTACATGTAGCCGGGGTCTTCTGCATCGCTGTCAGGTCCTGCAGAAAACAGCACGTCAGCTCATCCACCATCATCAGCACACTGACATCACACTTAAAGTGGCCTGGATTATTATTTCTGTTTGGTTTGTTGCTTCCTCCTCAAGTCTCAAGTCAAGGCCAACAAGTCTCAAGCCAAAGCCAACAAGTCTCAAGCCAA